>VYZW01017835.1:11201-35244 GCA_013401315.1 Balaeniceps rex
AGTGGCTTGGCAACTACATCAGCCAACTCCCTCAGGACTCTGGGATGCAGCTCATCATGTCCCATAGACTTATGTATATTCAGGTTCCTCAGGTGGTCACAAACCTGATCTTCTTAATTTTCTTCATAGTAGCTGGTATGGGGCTACGTTTTGTATCTGTTCTGGAAACAGTGTTGATGATTCAGGGATGTTTTCCTTATTGCTGAGCAGTGCTGACACAGAGTCAAGGCCTTTTCTGCTTCTCACCCCATCCCACCAGCGAGCAGGCTGGGGGTGCACAAGAAGCTGGGAGGGGACACAGCTGGGACAGCTGACCCCAACTGACCAGAGGGATATTCCATACCATATGATGTCATGCTCAGCATATAAAGCTCAGGGAAGAAGAAGGAAGGGAGGGGACGCTCGGAGCGATGGCGTTTGTCTTCCTAAGTAACTGTTACACATGATGGAGCCCTGCTTGCCTGGAGATGGCTGAACACCTGCCTGCCACTGGGAAGGAGCGAATGAATTCCTTGTTTTGCTTTGCTTGCATGTGCGGCTTTTGTGTTACTTATTAAACTGTCTTCTAATGAGGAACCTCCAGTGAGAGGATTTATAGGTTCTCGCTATGTGAACAACACTACTTAGTCTTTTAACAGTTAGAGGAGATGAAAAAGATGACACTTGGCACAGTTCAATAGTTTCACTGTTTTCTTTATTTAGGAGTTAGCACTGACACACTACTGCTCTTCAGGGAATTTTTTTCCAGGTCAATTCCAACCTAACGCTTCAACAGCGGCAGAATTAGCATTGTCTGTCTCTCACCCTCCCTTTCTCACTGACCTTGGATACTTAACGATAGAATCTGCGAAAACTATAGAAAGGGGGGCTACATTGAGAACTGTGATCACCAGGGCTTTAAAGAAAGTTTCCCTGAATACAAACTGATTCTTACTTCAGATTAATAACCAAGGAGAATGCACAATGAATGGATATTATGACTCTTGCAATTGAGAAACTGAAGCATAACCAAAAAAAATAAAGCAGGTTAATTCCATGTGGCTAGCATTGTGGCAGGAGCAATGGGAACCACAGCCTCATCCTAGATAAAGTATCTCTGAAGGGAAAAGCATTAGTCAAACTTTACACTCGGCTCCATTCATCTCGGCTGTCTTTGAGGGGACTGAACAGCTGACCCACCATTTGACCTACTGAATTGTAATTGGAAATACATATCTCTGCTTAATTTTCTGTAGGGATATCTGTTCAAGGGTCTCATATTCAGTCCTAAATCTGAAAACAATCAGGATACACATTCTGCATTTAAATATTTCAGGTATTCCACACAAGTAGAATAAATTTGTACCTAAATTAAGATAAATCTGATTCTAAATAGCTTTGACCTCACTCTCACTGCCTGCTACATGGGTGCAAAAAGGATTGCAAAATGCTACTACCAGGATTCCACTGGATTCTACTGAATCTCTCTCTCAGTATATATATCTACTCCACACAGGCGTGAATGACGATAAAACCAAAAAGCAACAATGGCTCTGAAGAATTAGTTTAGTTATTATTATCTGCAAATATTATTCCTACTGCAATTCTTGTGTTCTTCAGAAATTACTCAGTTTGTACATACGCTTATACATACATAGCTGATAGAAACCTATGAGAGAAAAGCTTTGCTTATTGAAATGAATCTTATTTTGAAGCAGAAACATAAGGTAGAAGTTGTACTTCTAGCATATATCAATGACACAACTTGCCATGTTTCACAGTAGCTTTATGTCTAGAGCAACCATAGAATTGTAGAATATCTCAAGTTGGAAGGGGCCCATAAGGATCACCGAGTTCAACTCCCTGCTCCTTGCAGGATTACTTAAAACTAAACCATATGACTAAGAGCATCATCCAGATGCTCCTTGAACTCTGACATCACTCCTCTCTTTGCTTCACAGCCATATTTTTGGGTTTGTGTGAACTGATATTTTTATTTTCTTCCAGGCCAATGCCGAAACAAGTTAAAACCCACTGCTTACATTCTAATCTAATGCCAGCTGTTGTCATGTAGACTGGCTGTCAGCCAGCCTCCTGATGGATTCTTCAGTGGTTTGTATGACCAGTGGTCACAGACTGAAGTCCTGGGGAACACAACAACATACTTCAATATATGCTTAATAATATAGCTCCAAGATAATTGAGCAGGCATTTCTCTTTCAGAGAAAAGTGTTCCTCCAAGACCATAAAGGTGAGTTGGCGTCAGTATAAATTCTGAGGTTCTAACTGGAATGGCCTTGGTTTAAGTTTTCCTCAAGCTATTCTGAACTTGTGATCCCTGTGTCTGTTAGTACTAAGATACCTCCGTTACTCTTGTTAAGTATATGGAAAAGATTCTTTAAATCTCTTATGATTACAACATTTTTCAATAATGCTCTTTCTCTTGCTGCTTCTTTTCTGATTTAATCTTTTTGCCCCGAAATGTCTTTCGGGGAATGAACAATGGAAACATCATTCAATCCGGCTTGCATACAAAGATTATTTGGCTTTGTACCACTGACACTTTAACAGGTTGATGTCACTAAAACTAATAAATTCCATCCAACAGTTGGACCCTAGCCACAGAAAAGTATCATGAAAATTAATGATATAGCATGTGTCATTCATATATCAGGGTAGAAAGAATCATTGTTTTCCACTCTACAGAATACCCAAGTCTAATCAGATAACATGAGACTTCCTATTCGGGGAAGGATATCAGACTATCAGGAGATTTTCAGTGCATGAGAAAACTGGACAATGTGGTCAAAACAGGCAACTTATCCATGTCTATAACTTTAAGAAGCATGTTTATAAGCATATTCTCTCTCTCCATAAATACCATCAACCAGCTTTTCACAGAAACTTAGGAAGCCAAGCATTACCTTAATTATACAAATACAGAATCCACTGGTTGTGTTTCCTTGATTAGCTGAGGTCAGTGAGAACACAAGGATAAACTCGGTTAAAACTAAGCCTCAAATATTACATTAGATTCCATCCTTATGCATAAAAAAAAAGCATAAGGAGTAACTATCTCTTGGAAAATTATTATCATAATATACGCTTTCAAAAAATACAGTTGAAATGGGCATGTAAATAATTTTCTGTAGCTGGATTTTTCAGACTTGAATAGTATGTAAATCCACTAAATATTCTCAGCTTTGCTCTACTTTCTAAAGTATGGTGTCATTCCATTCTACCACATCTGAGACATTTAAAATATACATACTATATTATTGTGCTTGGCCATTTTTGTGTCAGTAAATTATTTATAAATAAGACAATTGTAAACACCAAATTATGGCCAGAAGAACAGGTAAGTCATCCGAGTTGCATACAAACACTATTTTACATACTGAGTTCATGCAACATGTCTCCTTGTCCCTATAGCCGCACATCAGAGGGTTAGAGGAGAGATACCTGGTGTTTGCTTACTATACAAAGAACTCAACAGTGTCATCTGAACGAACTGCTTAAGCTTCACTGGTGAAAGAAGTGAAATAATTTTCCATCAGAAAGCCAAAACATTCAAGCAGTCAAAATTCTGGGGTTTGTTTGTTTGTTTGTGTTTTTTTAAACTGGGAAAAAACATTCATGCTTGATGATCCTAAATGTCTTCCATCTCTTTGCAATGAAATCACCCAAAGATATAAATAAACTATTCTAAATAAAGTTCAGACTGAATGCATTAGATATGTCTACTAATGTATGTGACTGTCAGCCAAAATAAATTAACCTCCAATAGAAGTCATTTTCATAAAATTAATTATTCCAATGTCAGCTAAAAGAGACCGGTGCACTCTTGCTATTCCTTCACCTAGACTTTGTAATGAACTTCTCAAATAGGCTGCAGTTAGAAAACCTTAAGAATAGATCTATATTTGAAGATTTTCTTCAGTTACTCTTTCTAGGCTGTGAGTTTGTTTGGGTTTTTTAGTAAACTAAAGGATCTAGCAAGTAAAATAAAGGATTACTGAGCAATTTATATATAGTACAATTTGCTATAAAAATATAAGAGGAAACTCAATGACAGAATGAACAACATTGAGCCTCGTGCACTAGAACATGGAGCTGAGATACTGGCAAGCACCTGTTACTCACCTCAGGGATTTGGCTTTTGCCACTCTTCTGAAAGTTTGCCCAAATTTAGTTGCTGTAAACCTTTGAAAGATGAGCTTGTATAGCTCACTGGAGACTTTGATTTTAGCTGCCAATGCCTGCAAGAGTCAATCCACGTTGAGAATAGAATAGTTCTGTTGGAAGGGACCTACGACGATCACCTAGTCCAACTGCCACATTAAACACACTACAGTCAAACCTAATTGGACTTCCCAATGCAGTTGCAGCTCTTGGCTGCTGTGAACTGTCTGCTTCTAAGGTCAGGCATAAATGCTTATTCAGAGCTTGCATGGGATTGCATACCAATTTACTGTGCTATGCAGACCTACTATAAGCAAGTATGACCACTCCTCTGCACTGAATGGAGCATGAAGCCCATGGGAAAAAAACCAGCAGGCATGTAGCTGAAGTCTGTATTTTGTAAAGCATGGAGCAAACATATGGATAACTATTAATTACAGAGAAGCAGGTCACAGTTTCATAGTTAGGATGGAGTTGTATTTTGCACTTGTAAAAAGGATTCCAACTGCTTGCTACATCTAAAAAAAGGCGAATTCTAAAATTTGCAAGTAAACCCATTTGTTATTTTCTGAGGTAAAACTGATTAAAATAGATTAAAAATTGAGTTCCACATTAAAACGTAGCTTAGACTGTACACACCTATTGCTAAATTGCAGGTAAAGCTCCAAACTTTTAGAGAGGAATTTCAAATATAATGTCCAGCATTATAAATCTCAGCATTAATAACAGTACAGATCAGACCCAAATGAAATCCAAACATGTTAAGACCTGGATATGTATTGTTAAGGCATCAAAACAGTCTCAACTGCATTGCTGTGGCAGTGATGGAATGCTGCAGGAGACAGCCAAGAACCACACATAAGTACCTGAGCTGCTGCCAATCCAAGCTAAAACAACCACGCGGAGCAATGTAGCACTGGGAGAGACCATTTCAGGTGCTCAGCTACTTCTGGTTCCAGAGCTTTCCTGGTCTTTCCTGCTATACTGGGGGTCTCTGTTCCTCATTCAGTTTCATGGTGTAGGCATGCCCTGAAGTGGAAGAAAGTATATTCGAAAACAAAAAAAGAAAAGAGTATGCTTACAACTCAGGTTTATCTAAACTAGTGCTACAAACATATTTTCATTGTAATTATGTACTTAACGCAGAGGTTCTTAACCTCTATTTTTTGCTAGGGTGACAATGCTATCCTTGCTGCATACCACCCTGAAGAAGGCTGCAAAACTCCTGAGATATTTTCCTCTTTGTTGGCATTCTTAAATTTCACCAAATGGCATTGCTGACAGACTATTCAGTCCTCTAACTCTGCTTCCATGTCTCATAGATCAATTTAAGTCCAAATAGACTAATGTAATTTTCTAGGTTTGTAACTCTTGTTTTTGGAATAAATATTACATTTCCCTGACATAAATATGTATCTTTGTGTGTATTTTAAGGATGCTAATATGTATTATTTCCTTCCTGGCTTAGTGTTTTGTATGGGGGGGTAACAAAAATTGCTTGATTAACATAAAGACAGTTTGGAAGGGATAGCTATAAGCTAGTTGTGAAGAGGTTTGCCCTACCAGTAATTTGTATATAGGAACATACATTAAACATATGGGTAGGGAAAAATCGTAATGCTCTAGGCAAGGCTTTGCTACGGAATAAAGATCCATCTCCTTCTGCACAAAAATACAATAGCTTCCTAACATCACAACATTCCAAGAGAGAATTGGAGCATATACTATTCAATTTTACAAAACTGTTGGATTGTGCACTTGAGACAGTAAATATGGACAGCATGATAGACAGACTTTTTATTCCAGCAAAACTATTTTGTGTTGATATTCTGTGTCTGTGATGCATCCAAATAGCTGCCCTGGGGCAAGACCCTAGTGCAATCAAGCTGTCAGGTTTAACATAGATATTCTATGAAAATAACTTTAATAAATAAATTAAAGATCATGGCTACTTGCAAAGTAGGCTATTCACTATTTTACAGGCAGTTCAGGCATTTTTTATCTCTAAAATAGCAGGTTGCCATCAGATATTTAGAGGGTTAGTTTCATCACCAGCAGGATAAACAAAACAATGTTCCCCAACCTTTAAATCCCTTTCCTGTCTATGTCTTAACAAATTCAAGGCAGAATGAACTAGTTGTACTGTCAGCATACTACACAGAGTATGAGTCCTGTCAATTTGTTGGGCTAAACCACTCTGTTCAAACAGATGTCAGAACACAGCTTCAGGTTTACTTCATGCACCTGTCTGCTTTATTATTTGGAGAATAAAAAAAAGGTTTTGGGAAATGAATATCTAACTTAGCAAAGCCTAAGTTGCAGGCCACAAATATTATTTCTATATTTTAAAGCATTTACATGCTCTTAATTTATTTGCATCCCAAAGGATTAAAATTATTTTAAAGAAATAGTCCCTCAGCCTCTAAAGTGCTGGATTCTGCTGTTGTTCTGCCTAAGCTGATACAACTTACTTGGAAATAAAATGTTACTAAGAAAAAGAACATTTTTATTTCTTGGTTGCTATAATTTTGAAGCAACAAATATATAGCTGTATTGTATTTCTCTGGGAACTCAAAGGAGAACAAAGACCTGCATTGTAAATGGTATGTAAGAATTTCCCAACACTAGGTATTTTGGTTTTGTTGGTTTTATAGGTGGGAAAATACAGACAGCGAATAGCAGTAAAGTTTTTTTTCTAGAGCAAACTGTGAAATCAGCTTCCCAAAGCACTTGCGTTTCTCAGAGAAACAAGGAAATCGGAGCAATAGCCTGCCACGTCCTGTTGGTTCAATGGGCAGCAATGGTACAGGGCTTTCAGTCATCTGGATGTTGTTATGGGAACTACAGAATTAGAGATCTGACAATTGCAGGTATCAGTAAAAAAATGCTATATGCTATTTGTCTCCAAATTCATTTTGGTTGGTCACTCTTCTTAACACTAAAAATCAATAGGTACTTGATATAGAAGTTACATCCATTCCTTTCCATGCACTGCAAAACATGGCTTATACTTGATAATAAAGACCAATATAAAACCTTATTTCCTCTTCTGTGTGATACTGTCAAAACATTTGAATTCTAGGCTTGAACATAGCTTGCTAAATAACCTGCATTTGTTTTTTCTTGTTCTGAGATTAGAATAGTCTATGTCAAAACGACAGTCTAGCAATTAAGTCATTACTCAACATCAGTAAGATTGCAAGAATCAGATCCTTAGTATGTCTATTTGAGGCATGAACTTCAATGAAGGGGAATAAAAGAAGCAACAGTTCAACAAAACTGCTGAACACATACTTAACTTTAAACTTGTTCTTAATTACTGTGTGGCACATAGGCCACCAAAAATATAAGCAAGACTTACTCTGCAGCAATATCCAGTTCACAATGAGGGCCCTATACAAATCAAATTACAGTAAGAGGGATAGTAAAGCACAGGCAATATAGAGTTTAATTAGAGCAAATCTCTAATGATGTCATCAGTAGACCACAGTTTGTGCTTGTAAATAGCAATTACTCCAGAACTGCAGAATTATTAACTTAATCCTATTTATCTGCGCCTCGGTGTAAAGCTCTCCTGTTTAAGTTGTGCATTATAGTCCATCACAATTTTAAACAGCCTAAACATAGTAGGGTTAATATAGCTGAGTGTCAATACATAATAAGGTTTTAACTGTGACATTTATATTGAAGGAAGAGCACACCTGAAGAATAACAAATTGTTACCTTATGGACAGCCATTAAGGGTTTCTTATTAAACACAAAATCTAAACTAAAGACTATATTCACAAAAGTCACAGTCATTGCAGTGCTCATCTCAAGCTTTAATTTTCAGAAACCAGTAGAATCTATAACTGCATGCGAGGTGCTTTAACTATTTATACAATGCACAGAAGAAAATCAACCACCTCAACATGGAATTTTGAACAGCCAACAAGTTGAGAAGGTAATCACCAAAGCTAGCAAGCTGAAAATATTAAAGAGAGATGGGTGTCTTAAATTTCATTTATTTCCAGGTTTTAGACTTCTGATTGCAGATTCCAGAATATGCTTATCTGGGTTTAGGATTGATAGCCTACAATATTTCCCAAGCTTAACTGCTATTCCTTTTGAAAAAGGGAACAGACGCCCCTGCTTTTCTTTTAGAATAATGAAGTCTTGTAAAAATTTGTCAATGCAGTGCAACAGGAGTAGATCAACAAAATGAAACAACTGGTGCTGAGGAACCAACATCTATGCACGTTTCACAGGCATTTACTTCAGACTTGTTCTTGTCTGATCCAATGAATCGAACACTTGAGCATCTCTTTCTGTTAAGTTTTATCTGAAATAAATCCAGTTTACATGAACTAAGACTACTCCATAATGCAAACCAAAACATGCTAAATATGGACAGCTGGTAGATTCACTTCAAAAGCCCGCTCCTGATTCAAATTAAAATGCTATGGACATAGGTACTGATGCCACTGCACAGTAATGGGTGAAGCATCTACAGAAGGGTTAGCCTGGAGAAATCCAAAGCGTTTAAGGTTCCAGGAGTTTTTAGGAGTGGCATTCTTCTATGCTGTTGAAGCTGTGCAACCTTATAAGAAAAGATCAACTATGTCAGAGAGAAAGAGAGGGCAAAAAGGAACATGATTCTGCAACTTTGTTACAGAATTTGGCACTAATTTGGGCACTGGATTTGGGAAATGTGAATTCCAACCTCTGCTCCAAGGAATGTTTATTAATTTAATTCAATGGATATTTAAATGTAAGAAGCAGCCTTTGGAGGTTTGAAATTGCCCCTTGTCAGAGGAGACAGCAAAAGAAAGATCCTGATCAAGTGTGCCTACTTCTGGGCATGTGTAAAAAGACAACTTTAAAATGCCTTGCAAATCTTACTCTTGAAACCTCATGCACCTTAAGTGAAACTTTTGAAGAACGCACTTCTGAACTGGGGCATCCAAGGCTGCCCAAGTTCCTTTTAGGCATTCCTTCTGGGGATTTGGGACAAAAACATAGCTATAAAGCATGTAAGCAGGAAAAACAGTTCACGTAGAATTTATTAGCTTGAAGGCCTACAAACACCTGAAGCTACAGTCTTTAGTTACTTCATGTTTGTGCATATTTATATCTCCTCTTTAGCTGCATGACTTCTTAGAAAGTAACAGAGCACGAACTGCCTTTTCGTCGCACCATTTTTACATTGGTGAGACTCCACTGCTTTTAGTGAAATTCCGTTGGCAAATAAAACAGAGGAAAAGGTCCACAGGGTAAAATCCTGGGCCAGCTGGTTTGAACGAGTTTTCCAGAACAGTTGAAGTCCCTATAAGTTGCATGAGAAGACTTAAATTCAATCATACATGAAAAATAAAGAGAGGCCAGTTTCTTCTACTTTGGTCACATTGTAAATATAGAGTAACTGATTTCACAGGAACTAGTTGTAGAAGGAACAACTCAAAGCATGCAGAATAGCAGAATTCTTATTAATTGCTATTACCCTTAAAACAGTATTGATTCCAAATGTTTAAATACATTGAGACACATCTATGGATGAAAACTTGCTGATGTTCTATATGTGTGTGAACACGTGTACAAGCTTTACACTTTGTTAATTTTGTGCCTAATTAATGCAAAACTTGCAAACCCATATTTTATAATTAAGGTTCTTTGTCATTAGAGGCACACTGCTAAGACACTTCACAAATATGTCCAATTTCATCTGTAAAGAATGACAGAGTATAAACAGCACATTAAGCAATTTGAAAATCATTTGGGAAAAACCTCAAAACTTAATTACAGAGTTCAAATTATTGAAACTGCTCATGCCAGTGTTTAAAAAAAAAAAAACCATAAAAAACTCGAAACTCTCCAATAGAAATTATTGACCCATTCTCGTAAAGCTAATCTAAGAAATACAATTTGTCTTGAGGCTTTTCTTAAGAAAGTAATAATTTAAAACTGTCCTGGTCCCCAGTAAGTAAGGCTCCAAGACAGTTTTGATCCATTGATGAATTCTTCCTAATATGTTCCCTGAGGTACAGTTTTCCTAAATCTATTAGACATTTACAGTCTTTCAGGATGTGCTGCCTGAGATGCTCTATCACACTGTATTATCTTGACAAGATAATGCAGCGCTATCTTTTATTTTCATAGAAAGAACTATGTTTGACCTTGGAACTACTAACAACAGTTTATTACCCCTAACCTTACTAGAGGGACATTCTGATATATTACTGCGAATTATTATACTAGACATAAGATACACATAAGATGCATGCAGAAAGTTAGAGGAGGGTTATTCAGGACAAGATCCTGGATCTACTAAAAATCACAATATTGTTTCTACTTAATACCCAGTTCTCCAAAGAAAGGCAAAACAAAACAAAAGCACTCCATAATGATTTAGCCATCTATAAAACACAGTTAACAGAAGAAAAAATAATTCCCATTTGTTGCTTAGTGGCTTCTCTATGCTGTCCCTATCAGCATGGAATCATGGTACTAACTCCTCTTGCAAACATAAATGATCTTGAACCCTAGATACTTCTTCCAGTATACACACTGTACTGGGTTTGCATGACAAAGTTTTGGCAGTGGGGGGAGTTGAGGGGTGGCTTCTGCGAGAAGCTTCTAGAAGCTTCCCCCATGTCTGACAGAGCCAATGCCAGCTGGCTCCAAGACAGACCTGCCGCTGGCCAAGGCCAAGCCCAAGCCCATCAGTGATGGTGGCAGCACCACTGGGATAACATATTTAAGAAGGGGAAAAAAAAAACCTGCACAGCTGCAGCTGGAGAGAGGAGTGAGAATATGTGAGAGAAACACCTCTGCAGACACCAAGGTCAGGGAAGAAGGATGGGCAGGAGGTGCTCCAGGTGCCAGAGCAGATTCCCCTGCAGCCCGTGGTGAAGACCATGGTGATGCAGGCTGTCCCCCTGCAGCCCATGGAGGTTCACGGAGCAGATATCCACCTGCAGCCCACGGAGGACCCCATGCCAGAGCAGGTGGATGCCTGAAGGATGCTGTGACCCCATGTGCCCATGCTGGAGCAGGCTCCTGGCAGGACCTGTGGACGTGTGGAAAGAGGAGCCCACGCTGGAGCAGGTTTGATGGCNCACCGCTCGGGGAGAGGAGGGAGAGAATTCGGGAATGAAGTTAAGCCCCGGAAAAAGGGAGGGGTGGGGAGAAGGTGTTTTAAGATTTAGTTTTATTTTCTCATTACCCTACTCTGATTTGATTGGTAATAAATTAAATTAAATTTTTTCTCCAAGTCGAGTCTGGTTTGCCCATGACAGTAATTGCTGAGTGATCTCCCCCTGTCCTTATCTCGACCCACGAGCTTTTCATTATATTTTTTTTCTCTCCCCTGTCCAGCTGAGGAGAGGAGTAAAAGAGTGGCTTGGTGGGCACCTGGTGTCCAGCTGGGGTCAAGGCACCACACACACTTACACATTTGTGGTGATAAAACAAACTCCAGGCCCTCTCCCCTTATTCTTCAACAGCCTCTGGAAGAGTACCTTGAGTATTATTGCACTGATAAAAAGATCACAGCTACACTGGGCACAGTTGTAAATGCTCCTATGCAACAGATTTTGTGAGTTTATGCATCACACTAAGCTTCCACGAGTAAGAGTTATTTGTACATTAATCTTCATCTTAATAACCCCTTTGCTCCAAATAAATTAGCTATACTTAGCTGTGTCATAAGACGATATATGCAACGTGCTAGAAGGAAAGCTTCTCTTTCATTTTTCTTTTTCAGAATTACTCTCCACTTAAATGTTTATCAGGGAGCCAACACAAAGTATAACTAGTCGGCACAGGAGTATGACTAAAACAAGGGGTTTTTTTACCCTTGTGATGTTCTTCTAGGGACACATTCATGTATATTACTTAATATATATTAAAGTAACTAAAAATAGAATAATTTAAAATGCTTTGTAATTGAAAAATTCTACATCTCTAGTATTTTAAGCAGCAATTTATGATGTATTGTTTTTTCTTTTTTCAGAGTTTTTATAAACACCTATGTTACAGCATTTTTTAGGATCCCTTTTAATGAGCTTTTGCTGAAATAATGACTATGACTGTAAGCCCCTGTGACTTGTTAGAGAGATCAACCAATAACAGTAAGCAAGGCACAACATCTCCAACCATAGCCCCAAGTTCTGCTCTAGGTGACATTCATTGAAACTAGGGGTGTCTGCTTAAATTAAATCCTGCAGAGAGATTCATCTGCCGGAAGTTAAGCATGTATATATTACTGCTGTAATACATAGGATTTATCCCTTGCCTGAAGTTGAGTATATGTACTAAGTCCTTGCAGTATTAAGGTTTTATTTTGGATTTATATCATTATGACAAAGGCCAGAATTAGTCTTAATATTATTTAGAACAGATATATATAGTGAAAGTAGAAAGGCCACACCTATGAAAGCTTTTCTTGATCTATTGCAGCTCCCTGAGACTTCAAACACCCATAGCAGGATTCAGACTCTATCCAGGTATCCAAATGATTAAAGCTACTCATTCTGTAAAAAATTAATTATGATTGAATGAAAGAACTCTCTGAACATATGGGTTTGAGACTTGCCAACATCCAAGGCCAATTTATTTTTTATTAATCTATGTTTGTAAGATGTCTGAGACATTGTGTAAATCCCCTTTTGAAAGGCTGAAGTCAAGAGTTGAAAAAGAAAAAGCAAAATGCAGGCGCTATTCAAAGAATGCCACAAAGCAAAGTTTCTCTTGTTAGTAAGAGAAATATGGAGACTCCAAACTAACTTTTTTGCAATGCATTTTACAGATTAAGTTAATTGGAAATTTTTTTAAAGATTTAATTGTAAATGTCCTTCCTTGCTGGCTTTGTTCTTGTCCCCAAAGCAACCATCTTGTTTTTCTCTTGACAATTCTCTCAGAATTTGGAACTTTTTGATGTCTTTGTTTTCTTTCTTTGTTGCACATTAGAGTAATTCTTTGGGTGCTACTGTGATCAACAATGATCACTGGATTCAGGTGAAACTGAGAACAATCAACCACTGTGCAACAGCAACTTCCTTTCCTCTCTTCTCCCCGAAACTAATGGCTAAGTTCCTATTGATAAGGTCAGAATTTTACTCCACCTTGTGAGGTAACGGTTTCTCTAAGGTTTGATAAAGCAACATTGGTATACATTGCGAACTCTCACTAACTTTTAAAGCTAAAAAATGTACACAAACGTTTCTTTTTTTGAGTTAGAATATTAACACAACTATTATTTTTATTGGGAAACAACACTGAACATTGAGAAATATCAATTAGGAATAGCAAAGATTCTATTTACAGATTGTTTTCTAAATAAGCAACAATGTCTTCTACATACAGGGAAGCCATTGCATTTCTAGGTAAAGCATTCGAAGACCAGTTACCAACTGGAATGGTCTAAGTGGATAGATCAGGAAAGGTAAGCTGGTGAACAGGGAGGCAATTCTGCCCCTCTACTCGGCTCTGGTGAGACCCCACCTGGAGTACTGCGTCCAGCTCTGGAGCCCTCAGCACAAGAAGGACATGGAGCTGTTGGAGCGGGTCCAGAAGAGGGCCACAAAAATGCTCCAAGGGCTGGAGCACCTCTGCTACGAGGACAGGCTGAGAGAGTTGGGGCTGTTCAGCCTGGAGAAGAGAAGGCTGCGGGGAGACCTTAGTGTGGCCTTTCAGTGCTGAAAGGGGGCCTAGAGGAAAGATGGGGACAGGCTTTTTTGCAAGGCCTGTTGTGACAGGACAAGGGGTGATGGTTTTAAACTAAAGGAGGGGAGATTTAGGCTGGGTATAAGGAAGAAATTTTTTACAATGAGGGTGGTGAAGCACTGGAACAGGTTGCCCAGAGAGGTAGTGGAGGCCCCATCCCTAGAAACCTTTAAGGTCAGGTTGGACAGGGCTCTGAGCAACCTGATCTGGTTAAAGATGTCCCTGCTCACTGCAGGGGGGTTGGACTAGATGACCTCTAAAGGTCCCTTCCAACCCAAAGCATTCTATGATTCTATCATTCTAAATTAAGCAGGTTAAACTCAGTGTAGATTATTTAAGGGATTTTAACATCTGAAATGAAATTCTGAACTCCAGCATACTAAAGTTCACATTACTCAGGAGTGATGGCATCCACAAAGGGATTTATCATTCTTCAATTTATGTTCTCTAATTTCACACTTTCGGTTGCCTCAACTGAGCTTTTCTAAGTGTCACCATACAGATGCAAATGCTCTGTTGACAATCCCTACTCTTATTTGTAGTCTGAAATAATTTAGCATCGCTTTTCAACTGTAGGCTTCCCCCTGCCCTCCAAGCATGGTTTTTCCTGGCAGATTAAAGAACTATCAGAATACCACTCTCCAGAAAGGATCCTGAATAACATTAGGCCAAAAAATAGATCCGACAAAGTTCCCCATACCTTTCAAACAGATGATGATTTTATGAAGTTTGTTTCAGTTTATCATTCTAATCTAAAAGGTTGAACATCAGATAACACACTTTTTTTTTTTAAACCATAATCATGCAAGACATTATAGCCAAATGATAGTGCTGAAGTCAAAGTACATTAAATCAAACAATGGGAGATTATCAGTCAACCTTGCAATCTCATCAAAAGCACCAGCATGCTTGTTCAATATCTGTTTTCCATAAAAATCATATCAATCAGCACTGATTGTTAATTTCGTTTCTACTGTTTCCATCTTAAACAGCCTTCCAGTGCATGAGAACTGATCTTCAATTAACATGTCTGGGATTACTTGTAGCATCATGTTTAACCTTAAAATATTTACACAACATTGGGTTTTCTTTCCACTTTTCTGGAACTTCTAATGGCAGTTCAAGATTCGTTAAAGAGAACACTGATAGTTCACAGAACTTCTTAGGCAATTCTTTTAAGAATCCCTGGTATATCCAGGCATTGTATTATATTATATCCTATTACCCAAGCATTATAAACTTGAAGGCATTTTGCATTCTTCCTTGTGACTCTTATAAAGTATTAATTTTGACTAACAAGGAAATGCATCACTATTTCTTTCCAAACACAGAAGAAAAATACACCAGAATTGTGACCATAAGGGGTAAAGTATGCACTGCCTTCCTTCAATTTGTTTAGTCCTAGTTATTAATATTTAGGCTTTTATAGGTTTTTAAGGTTATAAACTTCATAATTTAGTTCAGTTGTGAGTGAATGAACACAAGTTGCAACTCAATACTGAAGTTTCATCCTTATCTGCTTAATTTTTGCCTTTGTGAGGGGACTTTAAAAGCTCCTTTAGAAGACTGTCATGAAAAGCAGCGATATACATTCTCAGCAAAACAAAGTAGCCCTTATTCTAATTTTACATAGTGTCTGATCTGGAATCCACTATAGTTCTGGGGGGAAAAAAAAAAGACTACATGGATTTCCATGGTTTTTTTCACCTTACCAGTATAAACCAGAAGTAATGACACCGGAATCTGTAGAGTTGCATCAGTTCAGCTAACATGTTAGATCAGAATTAAGCTCTGTTTCTTTGTAGAAATCCAGACTGGGCTGAGCCTTACTTTATTTCACTGTTAAGGCAACAGGAGTCCTGTCCTGATTACCGAGTGCTTAATATAGCATGTCATCTCACCTTGTAGTTTGTACTTACATTTTCCTCCTGTACCTATGAGAGCGCTGTGGAGCTGCTCCCAAAGGAAGGTCATATTATAGTCATCTTGGAATACTTAAAAACTGATGATACGCATACAAAGTCAGGAATGAGATCAGATTTAAATATTAATGTGGAGATTTACAGAGGTTTTTTACAACATATTCATTAAAAAAGCCAAAAACCCATAGCATTATTGTACTGCAACTGCCACTCAGTTTAAATTTCATGAAGTTTTCCGTAAACTCATAACTAAAAGAAAAATCTCCAATCTTTTGCTGTCCCAAACCCCTGTATTAGTAGAATCATATGTACTTATAAACCAACTACAAGAGTTAGATCATATTATAACTCACTAACAATTATTTTAAAAGTGTATTTACATTCATCCCATATAAGCATAGTGGTTTTTTTCCATTACTGTGATTTATTTACATCAGAAGTGTTGATTCATGAAACTTAGGTTTCATCAGACTTGACCAATGTGAAATGCATGCATCTGATGTAGTTCTCTGAACTATTGATTTTTCTGCGCCCATCTGTCTCGCACTCACTCTGTTCTGAGTACTCTCTGAAGAATAATGCTGGCATCTGTTTTAAGTATAAGCATTCCAAATTACTGCATAGATGCATTACAGAGTAGTTAAGAAAAATCAGTGGTTTCTATGTAAATAGCCACAAGGCTTTGCTACTTTCTTTAAAACATAAATTTCTTTAATAAAGATTGTTTTATTTTTACTCCAATATTTCTCCTTTACTTCAGCTACTGCAGTCAAAGCTATCATAATATTCTGCTGCTGTTTAAATTTACCACTGGTGTGAATTCCTTTGTTGTGGGTGGTTTTTTCCAAGGAATATGCATTTCATATTGTGTTTACTACTGAAAAGTAAGATTTTGTATCTGAATCAGGTAAAAAGACCTTAGTACACATTTAAATACATTTTCACAGCTTTCCTAAAAATGGTGCAAGGATGTCACCCAAATAGATCTCTTACAAAATATTTCAGATTAGCCTTCTAAAATAACATTTAATTGCTATGGAAATTAAGATAAATTTTCTGTAATTAGGATGCATTCTTCCCTTCTGAGCACAGATGAGCAATAATAACCTTGAGCAAAAGCTATGAGAATGGTAAAATGTCCTGTCCATGTCCACAGCCTGGATTTCTACAAAATTAATTTCTGTTGGTAGAATCATAATAAGAGACCTGTGGAAAAGAAAGCTCTTCAGTGCTAATCTGGACCCTTGTCCTATCTTGAACAGATTCAAAGATATAATATAATTGCTTTTGATCATCTTAAAAAAAAGAAAAAAAAAGAAGCGTATAAGGAAAGGAAGAATCACAGCACTGAGAAGAACCAGTTTTGAAAAGCAGTGAAGCCCTGATTAGATGCCAGTTGAATTACAGACAGTCAGTCAAGAGAAGGGGTGAGCTGACATACACAAGGATGCAGCCAAGGAGAACAGTGGTGACAAATAAATTATTTTAGCTGCTAACGATAAGAACCTACTGGTGAAGATCCTCTGCACCAAATAACTGGGGAAAAATGTTTTGGGACAACTTTAATTTTATGCCAAAATAGCAGTGCTTGTAAAAACCAGCTGGCACACTGGCTCGCTCACATTAATCCTCTTACTTCATTGCCCTGAACTGACAGAGTCTGGTACATTTTTTATTTTTGTAAACTGGAGTTATGGGATCTAAGCCTGATGTCTCAACTCCAGTCATCAATAAATCTGGAAAATTCTTGGATACACAAGTGTGCAGGCCCAAAAGATTAATAAAGCCAAAACATCATTAAAAGACAAGCAACGGTCTCATTATGGCAGAAAACTCTCTGCTGAAGTCCCCATAGTAGCAGATTCCTCTGGATTTGTATCTTAATTTAAAACATTACTAATCAATAACTTTTCATATCCTATGGAGGAAAAAAAAATTCGGTGGCCAATGCTGCAGTCACTGTAAATACCTTCTATGTATTCTTTAAAGCTTACTTTCTCATTTCATGACCCGTTTATTTTATATGATGGGCAAATTGTAGACTATGACAGCAGTAACATGGCTGAGATGTTCAGTTATATGCCCTTTAGCAAGTGTGATTGCTGAAGCCCTTGTGGTAATTGTTCTCATCCTCCTTCTTGTTATCTGTTTATCACAGTGCAATAAATGGGATTTTTCTTTTAAGGTTATTCCATTAGAATCATGTCGATCAATTCAGAAAAATGCAGGATTGTAACAATGATCTACTCATCACATCTATTACTTTGCATTTCTCAATTAATTACAGTATCTCAAGAATATGCTATTTTTGGAATATGATCTCCATGTATACATTTAACACTATTCTTCACAGTAATAATGTAATCCCATCACAAAATGTTCAACAGATGTCTTTGCTTACTTAAGACAAGGTGTTTATACTGCATCTGAAAATAATCAGTGCACTTGATAAAAACACAATCTTCTACAACACTGTTCAGGGACTGCAAGAATGTTGTTTAAGTCTTCATGATATCTTTGTGAGTAAGCATACGGGAGACAATAATCAGTTCACTAATCATTGAACTAGCATCCTCTTTGGGTGAAACCATGGTCGTATTATAGAATCTTAGTACAAGAAGATCAGGAAATTAAGAAAACCATAACCAACAGAAATCACACTGGATCTTGCATGGTATACAATGACTATAGTTTTTTTGTTTGTTTGCTTGTTTTTTTAAATATCAAAGTTACCCCTTTGAAAAACGGAAAACACCATGAAATCTAATCTCATTTCAAAGTGCTTAGTGTTTTATGTTCCTGCAGAAGCAGTACCTTTTAATGTTGTGGATGGGTTTTGGTTCAGTTCTGGAGAAAAAAAACGAGGGTGTAAAAAAAAAAAAAAAAAAAANGGAGACAATAATCAGTTCACTAATCATTGAACTAGCATCCTCTTTGGGTGAAACCATGGTCGTATTATAGAATCTTAGTACAAGAAGATCAGGAAATTAAGAAAACCATAACCAACAGAAATCACACTGGATCTTGCATGGTATACAATGACTATAGTTTTTTTGTTTGTTTGCTTGTTTTTTTAAATATCAAAGTTACCCCTTTGAAAAACGGAAAACACCATGAAATCTAATCTCATTTCAAAGTGCTTAGTGTTTTATGTTCCTGCAGAAGCAGTACCTTTTAATGTTGTGGATGGGTTTTGGTTCAGTTCTGGAGAAAAAAAACGAGGGGGTAAAAAAAAAAAAAAAAAGCAGCTAACACCACACTCCTTGTAGTATGATGGTATTTTCTGAAAGTCTTCTACCTAGTGTGACTAAGTGTAAGTTGATGCATTAATGCATTTCAGTTGGTTCAGTTGGTTCAGTTGCAATTTAGTAGATTTCTTTTGTACTTATGGTTTCAGGTTCTGCTTTATTTATTTTTTTTTCCTGATCAACTAGAAGGTTGACAAAGGTGCCAAGATGGCACTCATAAGTATAAAGGTTAGGTACAACTGCAAGATTTAGTCTTTGTCCAAAGTCCTCCCTAGTATTTATGGACAATTTCAGACATTCCTCAAAGTGCTCAGGTCACCTATGCCTGGGGCATCATCTGAATCATGAAAGGGCAATCCCTGCAACCCATGGCTGGATAGTCAGACCGGC
Source organism: Balaeniceps rex (assembly GCA_013401315.1). Classification (NCBI taxonomy): domain Eukaryota; kingdom Metazoa; phylum Chordata; class Aves; order Pelecaniformes; family Balaenicipitidae; genus Balaeniceps; species Balaeniceps rex. The sequence goes on from VYZW01017835.1 coordinate 30,625, forward strand.
TGGTGTTTGAAGACACAGACTTCTTAAAATAAGATCTCTCTCTACATTCTAGCCAAACTTGTCTGGAGTAGAATCATTACAGCCCCTGTAGTCTTCCTCTGGGAGGCTCTAAGAATGTTTTCAAACGTCTACATTTCAAAAACGCAGAACCTGTTGTCTCGATCCTTTATGTTACTTCGCTAACTCTCTACTCCATAAAACACAGCAGGGCAACGTGGCTAGGTCATTGTGAATTTCTTCTGATAGCTAAATAGGAAAGCCTATGTTACATTGGGATAATACAGAAGATGGGATAATTCAAAAACCACGCTAGCCCCTTCTCCTGACTGTACAGACATTGTCCATATCAGTTAACTGGATTTGAATATAAACACAGCTGTGCTACAGCTCTATCAGGATAGCTCTTAGACTCATAAAAGCCGTGAAACACACATTTCAATCTATTCACTCTGCCTTCAACTTTTACCGCTGTGCCTTAGAACTGTACCTTGTCTGTTCCTAGACTCCTAAGCACAATCATATTAAGCAGCAAGCAAAGGAATTTAACTCTGAATTCGCTAGCATTTCTGAATTTAAAATCAGACCTAAGAGGTATATAAATCTAATTCTAATTTCTTTTATGTAAATTCAAACTACATGGAGAAAACAAAAATCTGTCATTCTGTTTGTTTTGGGGCTTTATAACTGACACCATATTAAGTTATTTAAGCCCAGTAAAATTTAATGGGAGTTATTCTTGTTCTTGCAACAGTGTTCACTGCAGAAGATACTTCCAGAAGTGTGGTGAAGTCATTGCTTAATGTCTCCCCTGAGACTTCCAGCTATGTAATGTGATATTTTTTTTTCTTCTCTTCCAATGTTTATTATTGATGTAGAGGCATATTTACACCATAAAAGCAAAGCAGCTGGCTAGCAACCCCTGGGAATATACCCTTGTTAAGGAAGATTTTAGCCCCCTCCCAATAGTTTACTGTGTTCAGGTTGATTTAGTATGCTGAAAAACAATCCCATTTGAAAGCAAGCTACTTTCTACTCACATGCTCATTGTTTTCTAAAGCTCTGTCCCTCTTGGGAGAAAAGGAAAGGCAATATAAAAATCTTCTGGGACAACCATGTGGTAGTCAAGGCAATCGCTTGCCCTGAGTTTTGCACTTTAAGTTTTTGAGTGAAGGAAAGTGGAAGTGTAGAACCAAACTACAAAACAGTGTTTTCAGGGTACCCGCACGATCTATACCTTCTATAGGAAACCCTTCTATCCAATGAATTAGAAATATTCATTGTTCTACATTACTTATGATGAAGATCTTACTAGAATATTAACTCTTAGGTTGCAATAGTATATTATGATTTTGCTTGTTAAAGTGTTCATCTCTCTCTCTACTTAACTTTCAAAGTTTTTGGTAAGGGTTTTTTCTTTACCAGTTAAATTTTTAAGGTAGAGTAACTCATCATCCAAGAAAGCGCACTGGTGGAAAATACCACCTAATACAAAATTAATCAGTAATTTTTTTTTTTGGTAGAAGAATCAATGCAAGATATTTACTTGGCTTATGAGACTAAAATAGGCAAGCAAACCATAGCAATTACCTGGTTGAAGAAACTTCACATTTGGTATAATCTACACCCCAGTTGGGTACTACCCATCAATGACTACAAGAACCAGAGACTGCATCAGGAGATACACTAGATCAAAACAACCAGCTGCATCTCTCAAAAAAGCATATAAAATTATTTGTACATGAGAACGCTCTCTCTAAGGGAGTTCAGCTAAACTCCAAATGCTAGAAAGAGTCAATAAGCTATACACTAGAAGACACAAAGTCTTGTAAAAGGAAACTAAAAATTAAGGTTGTACAACATTGGCGAGATTTTCTTCTGGAAGTAATTCCATGATTCTATTTTCTTGGCTAGAAAGCTGCCTTTAATTAAGTGGCCTGTCTTGAGTAGCAGATCCTTCTATTCCTTTCTCTTTTGTCTCATTTTCTCACCACCTATGTAAATAAAATGTCCCACCATTCTGTACTAATTATACAAAAGTCTGCAGCCCTTAGAAGACTTACCACATTTACACGTCATTGCAGAATACAACGGTCATTGGAAAAAAAACTTTCACCTCCTCTTCTCCACCTTTAAATGAAACTAACTACATCGCTGCTTCTTTTCTTTTACTTACTTTTAAAATTCCTGGAAACCCATCCCCTCCTTTTTTTCCTGTCTTTATGAGCATTAGATTTGTTGTTTATGCTTTTTCAGCTGGGAGAGCTGTTCTCCTAGTCTTCCTGCTGTATGTTTAACGGTTTAGTTCCTCATTTGTTACATGCATGCAGGAGAATGAAGAAGCAGGTACAGAACAGAGGTAGTAAAATGGTGAAATGCTTTTACTAATCTAGATAACAAGACTTCAGATAATTTTTTTCTGGTTTGAACACTATTAAGTATAGTTATTACAACCAAAGCAAATAGAAAAAAAACCCCACAAATATTGTCCTCTGTGACACGTCAGAGGGACGTTGTTATTGTTAAAAATAAGGAAATAACAAACTGAAAACATTCACCCAAAATGTGGAGTTGACAACTATAAAAGATACTGCCATATTTAGATAATTTTTAAAAAGCAAGGTCTGAATGATGAAAATAAGCTAGCTTCCTATTCTTATGTTTGCACTTTGAACAGATTTAAAGGACTACAAAGAAAATGTATTAATTCCAAGAGGAAACAAGCTTTCACTAAAATTAAACAAGGTAACAGAAAGTAGTATTTCTCTTCTGTAGCATCTTGGTTTTAAAACCTAACAGTTTGACAATGACTCTCTCAGCAGACTTCAGACAATAACAACATAACCAGCGCAAACTGCCTCATAAGGAAGCACCGAGTACTTTCTTAGTACTTTCAAACTGATTTTGAAATCAGTTTGATTTCCATCAGCAGCCCTATGCTCCTTCATTAACAGTACTTAAAAAAAAAAATGACGACAAAACACACAATTAAATATACTTTCCATTTCCAGTTAAGGTAAATCAGTCCCACCCAAAATTACTAGTTAAATAAAAACTTTCTTCATGCTGCAGTAAGTGAACGACTATTAATGGTGCAATGGGAGTTACAGATTGTTACTTCCTTGAGGTCAGTTCTCAAAACAGCTGAAAACAATCTGGGTTCACTTTTCATTGTTATCAAAACGGATATATTGAAAGGAAAATCACAAGAAGTGGGTCCTGATATCTGCAGATAATTATTCCTGTGGTCTACACACAAAAAAAGGAAAGTGTGACACGAGAGATAGAACAGAATTGCTATTTACACTCTATTGACTGTGAGGAAGAGGCAGCTGTTGAAGTACAGCTCATATCTTTTAGTTACCAGGAAAAGGTGACAGAACAGAAGAACTGAAGCAAAGCAACTTCTTGAGCATAGGAGCAACAAGCTTTCACACACAGGGAAGAAGGAAGGGCAGAAAATGGATGTCATAAACTGTAATAATCTGTCAGATACTAGAAGAAGCAAGCATCAGCGTGGGTGAGAATCTGGCAGACAAGATTTACCTGTGAGATACAAAGGGAGGATCCAGAGGAAAAACTGACCAGTAGTTTGCATGGATTTGATGGCTCAGACAGGAGAGGGTGCCACAGAGGAGCACGTGTTACGTGCACAGGGCCGACACTGCCACAGAGCTAGAAAGTGCTGTTCACCTCTACTGGGGTGGTGTGGAAACAGTGAAGACGCTTTACCTTTTTTACACTATAAAATAACAAAGGCATGGGAAAAAGGTGCTTTCTTGAATAACATTCCTCAGTCAGACACCCATCATGCCAACTGTTAGTAATACAAAAAAATGACCTCGCGTTTGATGTGATAATTTACTATGTTTGTCTGTACGCCTCTATCATAAGAGACAGCTTGTCAAAAAGGAAAAAAGAGCAGAAGCTCGCTGCCAATCTTCAGCTCAAACATTCGCTAAACTCATTGAATAAAACCAAACCAAGCTCAGAAACTTTGCTGCACCGCCAGCCTCGCAGGCTGAATTAGACACAATACAAAAAGCAGGAAGGTGGGGGGGGTTAATCTGCACCTCCAGGCTCCCTGCCTTTGTCACATACCTGCTATTTTCTTTCTTCGCTGACAAAAAAGAATAGCTGCTGGCAATGCACGAGCTGAAGCAGCCGCACCCCAGCCTTCCTGGGCGTGCCTGAGGTGCCCCCTGGCAGCAGCAGCCACCGCCGCCAAACCGGCGGCGGCAGCAGCAGCGGCGACGCCTGCCGGGCCTAGGGGGCGCAGCGAGCGCGGGGACGCAGGAGAACGTCGCGCACGCGCGCGACCGTTGGCGCGGGGACGCGGGACAAACTCCCCTCAAGCTCGCACGCGCGCGGCCGTTAGCCGGCGCGGGGGCGCGGGACAGCGTCCCTCCCTCCCGCCCTTAGCGAGGCCGCGGCTCCTGCGGGGGCCCCCCGCGCGCCTGCCGCCCAATCAGCGGCCTGGCTGGGGGCGGGGCTACCGGCGGGGTTGGGGGAGGAGCGCGGCGTGAGGGCGAAGAGCGTTCGAGGCGGCAGCGGGCAGGTCCCGCGCTGGCGGCAGAGCACTGTGTGTGTGCGGGTGTGCGTGCGGTTGTTGTGTGTGGTTGT
>VYZW01017836.1:10503-48372 GCA_013401315.1 Balaeniceps rex
AGTTGGTTCATGTCAAGCATTGTGCCATTCAGTGTATTACACTATACACCTCTTCCCAGTGCTGCAGTGGATTGTTTTTCACCTGTGGAGATAAGAGTTGTTAGTGGGATTCTACAGAGTGATTACTGATTCGTGTTGTTCTTTTGTAGCTAATATTCTTTGAACAAATTTGGTAGATACCTGGTAACCAACTGTCTGCCAACAGTCATACTACAAAGATATGGGAAATGGAATACTGTGTTACTTAGTCTATGGCACTCCGATTTTGGCATTTTGCTTTCTTCCCTCTGCCCCTTCCTCTTCTTCCTTCTCTTAATATCTTCATGTATATGTGACTATTTCAATAGCAGAAGACTTAGTTAGATATGGCAATGGTGATACAAGTAATGTGCTGACAGGTACAGAAGGGTACAGTGTGTGCTGCTTTGATGCCAAAAATCTTTGGCACATCTTGAGGACAGTAACAACCCCATTTCCTTTCCTGTAAAGAGAACCTAGATGAGAAGAACATACATATTTTTCTACATCTTTTCTCATTGATGACCAAATCTTTGGCCATGTAAATATTCCTAGTAGTGGTAGGAATATAAAGAAATATAGCAAGATTCAAATACATGAAACAAGATGCCAAGAACTCACAAATCTGCTTCTGATCACATGAACTGGCTCACAGTTCCAGGGAAGTTTAAGGCATGTAAAGATGCCTTTCTGCATCAGTCATGCACTTACATTGACATATAGTTGAAATTGGATCAGAAACATTTCTGTCCTGAAAAGAAATAACAGCATCAGGCAATTAGACTAACTCTAAATGAAAATGAGAAATTTTACAGGAATCAAGATTTTTTTTTTTAAAGTTTTGATTAATAATGCCAAAATGTTAATCATCAATGTGACTAAAATTTTTTGATAACAGATGACAGTATTTAAAATATACAGTCATAATACCTAGTAAAGTTAGAATTAAACTAAATGCTACAAAGCAATTAAATCAAAAGAAGTCAAAGGTAAAAACAAAGAAATATTCTTTATTTATATTTTAAGATGACTGAAATTAAGTTAGAAAACCAACACAGTTCAACATGTGCTTGTCAGAGATTTTGTTTCAAACGAAAGTACACTTACTGAAAAAAAATTGTTCTTTTTTTTTCTACCAGCTTTGTATGTAGTGTATTCGTTATTTTGCTGAATGCACCAGGGCATGGGAAACATCTAAAGCTTCTGAAGAACAGGACAATTTCAACATGCAAAAATCTAATGTCAGAGAATAACTCCATGAGGAAATTGTTCTGAATTTGCTTCTGCCCTGGGGAGAGACAGTTGTTATATGCAACAGCAACATCAGAAGCAAGAAGAGAAGAAAAAGAAAGTAGAAGATGAATAGCCCACAGGGTTACCTGAAGCAGACTGATGCAACAACAGCACTCACAGGACTGCTTGTTTGCTCTGAGTGAATAATTTACAGACATTGAAGACAACTGTAGCTCCTAAAGTAGAACATTTTGATTTTCTTGTGAGAGTAAAACAGGGGCAGAGGGAAGAGAAAGTGAACTTTCTAATGTTAGTATTTAAAAACAAACCATCTGGCAGTTGTATAGGCCAGTTTTGACAATAAAAGATGTCAAAATTCTGGTTCATCAGTTTGTGGTTTCTTGATATAAAAACCCACAGTGGACTTACTTTTAACTCCAGCAAAACCCTGTTTTCTGGAGTTTGAAGGCCATTAAAGATTAGGTCTTCCTCTACACTTCTCATTAAAAGCAATGGAAAACAGAGATGGTGTGGATAGTCACTGAGTTTTGGTGGCTGGTAGATTGTTGGAACTATTGAGTTATTTCCTCAAGTTGGATCTTTTTATTTCTCAACATGTAGCTATGAAACCAGAGACAAGAAACTGGACAAAGATCAAGGTCCATCTCCTAAAGGGAGCTGCCTGAGTAGTTCAGCTGTCCGTTTTCCTTATGTTTATTTCCTTATATTTCCTGATATTTATTTTTTAAAATGGACACTTTTTTTGACCTTGAAATATGTATGTCAAACCATTGCTTTTGCTTCAGTGTTTGTAATTAAGCTCCTCCCCAGCTACCCGGTATATTGGTTACGTGGGCCTTTCTTTGTTTGAGAGAATTACCAAAACTTGATAAAACCGACCACCCTTTTCTATAAAATAACCATTAAAAGTTATTGCTCTTATTAATATTTGGCTTTGCTAACAAAACATGACATTTATAGCACTATTTTCTATTATATTTAATGAAGCTTTAAGATTTTGCTGCCAATAACATTTTTTATGTAACCCCATTTATTACTGTATCAATGAACATTTTTTATCTTGTAGCAGAGATGCCTGGATCCACTTGACTAGCTATTTTAGTAAATGAAGTCTAGAAGGAAAAGATCTCACAGGTTATATAAAATTTCTTCTTACTAAATTAGTATTTTTGTTTGTTTTCCTCTGTTTTACTGTAGTACAGGTGTTTGTGAAAGTAGCTGGCATGTTAATGATGACTTTAGTCACTAGAGTAAGAAAAGATAATTATGGAAATTATATTCCAGCACCCCCTCTCACCTCCTCCCAAAAGGAATGTCTGGTCTGAAAACACAGCCATAATACGTAAAGCAGTGTTAATATTTCTATTGTCTGTGCATAGTCACTTTGTATTCTTTGAAGAAACATGATTACACACTTCCCTTCACTTCACAAAGCATTTAAAATGTTTCATTTTGCGTGTGCTTGTTAAGTGCAATGTCATCAAGGAGTGAGGTGCTAACTTCTCACTTGCTCTATGATTAAACTAGGAAATATAATTCTACAAGAGTGCTATTGCTGTTACAATGTCAAGTAGTGTTTTCTTTGGCTACTTGCTTATGAGATATAGCTCCCTAAATCATTAGACCAGTCACATGGTTTCATGGTAGGCAGAATTAGTATTGTAGCAAATCTGAATTTTGCATGCTTAGAATTGGATATGCCCTTTATGTAGCATCTCCGTACATTTTTGTATCAAAGTTTAAAAAAAATTAGAACTCTATAAGAATAATTGGTATTGTCTTATGTTTCACCTTGATTGCCTGAATGTGGCTCTTCAGGTTAACTGGTACTCCGTTTTTACTCTATGAGGACATTTCTATTCACAAGTGGACTTTTGGCTTATCTCTAAATCAGAGACCCCATATTATAGTATATTGATTTTAAAAACATGCATATTATGTATATTTATAATACCAAATGAAAATAACATTTACTGTATTGATAGGAATTAATCTGATTTTTTTTTAATTTATGAAATACTGGTCTTTTATAAGCATTGCAGGAAATTTTATCATACATCATTTTAAAAAGGTAACTATTTTGTACACAATCCTTGATCAAAAGGACAGTTTTGGATTAGATATTAGGAAAAACTTCTTCATGGAGAGGGTTGTCAAATATTGGAACAGGCTGCCCAGGGAAGTGCTTGAGTCACCATCCCTGGAGGTATTTAAAGGATGGGTAGACGAGGCATTTAGGGACATGGTTTAGTAGTGGACAGGTACGGTTGGACTCGATGATCTTAAAGGTCTTTTCCTACCAAATGATTCTATGAAATTAAAAAAAAATTGTTTCTATTTTTTTATTACTTTTGTTTGCAATGCCTTTTTTAATCCAAAATTCTATACCACCTTAGGCCAGGCTTTCTCTTCTTCACAATGTTTGCTAGGGAGTCAGTTGTAGTTTCATGACAGATAAACTGGTTTAATCTCTCAGCCTTAAACTTTCTCTTCTGGGCCACAATTGCCCTCCTCAAGGGTTTGCCAAGCTGCACTGTTGCTCCAGCCCCAAACCATTCCCTCACTTCCCCACTCCAGCATGTCCTCTGCACTCAAAGCTGCAGGCAGAATACTACTTGAAAACATCTATATTAATGCTACTAAATGTACTACTAAATCTTACAAAAGATGGGAAACGTTTCGAAGTCCAGGGGACCTTTGGCCCTGAGTAATCTTCTGAAACCTAGTGGGGAGGATGAGAGAATAAAGGTATGCAAGAGACACAGATCATTCATTGCATACGTCATAAAAATGCATAGATTTAATGATTAGTGGAGTAATGATTTATTTGGACTACTGAGACACATTCAGACAATCAAGAAAGAAAGTCAATTACAATTATAATTATAATTATAATAGAACAAGGTTATAATATATTCAGTTATAATAGGACAGGATTTAGCTTTAAAACTGTGTGGTGATAAGTGTTCAGACCCTGGGAAAGAAGCTGGGCCATTTACTCTGCCGGAATTGACTTTATATATTCACATAAAAAGTTGACTCTCATTTTGACTGATATATTACAATAAGATATATTACAGTAAGAAAATCCCATTTCTTGTTGAGACGACATATTTTATCTCAGGTATGATTCAGCTGCCTAAGAAATACCTATTGTCATTTACCCTGTCCCTCAGTCTCTGACTTGTCTTGGTAGTTATGACACAGGGTTGAAAAGAGACATGTGTCCTTCTGGACTAGTAACTCGGAGCAAGGAGGGATTCCCCAGGGAGTCTCAAATATCCCTACTTGCCTATCAAATCAGACTGAACTGTGCTGATAGAGCTCTCCTTTGCCTGTGAACATTTCAATGTGGATGCCTAACTTATTTTAATGTTTGTGAGTATCAAACATCCAGGTAAACCCCCAATGCTGTTAAATTAATGAGAATTTTGCAATTTTAATGCCTGATTTTAAAACCACTGTTCTGAATAGTTTGTTCAGAAATGCTAGCTATTTGTGATAGACTGCACAAAGTTACTATGGTACAGCAATATGAATAAAAAAGAAGCAACTCTAACTTCATATGTAAAATGAAGAACTCTGTGCTAACCTTTATCACTCAGAAGTGAGAACTTGAAGAATGATAGATAATTCATGAAGATGTCAACTCACTGCTTAGCAGCAATTGAAAAAGAAAAGCAAATATTGAGGTAGTAACAGAAACAAATAAATCAGTAAGAGAGAACAAAACAAAAAACATTGTTATTCCGCTATAGAAATCCATAGTTTTCCCACCTCTAAATATGTTGTACAGTAGGGTTTTATCCACCTCAGGAAGAATACAGTTGAAAAGCAAAAGTTTTGGAAAAGTTGACAGGTATGATCAAAGGCATATAGTGGATTTAGATTAAGGAATGGCTAAGTAACTTAGGACTGTTTGGTCTAGAAAAGAAATGAGTGATAGGAAATAACAACAAAAAAATAATCAGGAGTGCTGTCGGGAGACGATAGAGATAATTGTTTTCTGTCTTTTCCAGTATAAACGCTATGAGACAACAAAAAAGTGGGTGAGAGAAGTTAAAAAAGGAAGTTCTTCATATCATTTGGAATTAAACTGTGACACTCTTTAGCTCTGAATAATGGGTTTTCATTGCTTAGATAGGCTAAAGGGAGATTACCAGAGTCCATGCAAATCACCTACAGTTATAAAATGCATATCTATGACCTCTGGTGTGAGATGGTCTTGAGCTTTAATTGGCTGGATGCTGGCAGACGATGCTGGGCAGTACCATATATGCATCTTCGGTTCTTAAAATCTCTCTTAAATGTCTTTTTGTGTGACCATTTTTAAAGGTTTTATTCCCCATTAAGGGTTTTGGACCAACTGAGCACTAGTCTATTCATGACAAAACCATTGCTCTCTTTTCCCCCAAAAGGAGCTGGGTTAGAGAGAGCAGAAAATACAGACAAGACGTAATAATTGCAGGGACAGTGAAGGGGAAAAAAAAAAAAAGAATAAATGTCCAAAGGATGAGAAATAGGTGTCAGGGCCCACAATACAATACTAGATATAACTGGCCCTGACCAGCGTCACCCAGGGCATCCCCAGGCTGCGCCTGGCCCTGGTTCCCCTCCCGAGGGCTCATCCTGATCCCACCTGTGGGCTGACCTCCTAGCCTGGCCTTGGCTTGGCCTGCCCTCAGGGAGGTGTCTAATGCTCAGGGCCAATGCCCCGTAGCTGCCCTGCTCCTGGCTGGGGCAGTGGGACAGGCATGGCTACCAGGCCCTGCCCTGATGGACCCCTGGGGACCTCTCGCTTGTCCCAGGCCCCAACCCCAGGGAGCCGCAAGGGAGGGTACAAGGCTAAGGGGAGAAGTGCAGCCAGAACCTCAGTAGGAGTTCTGGAGGGCTGAGGAGAGGTATTGAGGCCTAGGCCACTGACTTCAAATGTGCTCTAGAGTCTTCCTTTCATTGCAGAAATCCCCCTCTGAACTGGGGGCACACATGAACCATGCCATGCACAGGGCTGCGCTCACCCCTCCTGTATTATCTGGCAGGATCAGAAACTGAGTGGGAGCACAAACTGGCCTAGTAGGCTCTGCATCCTCCTCCGGTGATGACACACAAGGGCAAGGAAGCACAGCGGATGAGGAGCAAGCTTGTAGTGAAATTTCTGAGGGAGGCATTTCTGGGCCAGAGGGAGGACATGCTGCCTATGGGAGCAGTGTGCCAGGAGGTTGAAAACAGCAACCTGAGTTCTGCAGAGCCTGGGCTGAGGGATGAGCGGGGGGCACCCACCCGTGTGCTCAAGATAGAAAGTGACTGTAGGATGCAAGGCAGCCCTCCTAATCAGGGAAGGTGGGGAATACCTTGGTCGGGCCATGCTGTACAGGAAGCAACGTAGGTAAGATCAAGTCTCCAGTCTCCGCGGTGCCCTCGAGGACCACCCTCCTGCACATGGGTGAGGTCTCCACAGAGGAAGATGGGGGCTGAGCAGCAGAGACTCTGCTAGTAGATCTTCCCCCATGTCCACTGCAAATAGCTTTCAGGTCTTGAAGAAGCCCTTGTGAAAGATGGCCAGTTCAGAGTCATTGTGGGAAGAACTTCTCAAGTTAATGATAAAGAGCTGCCAGTTGTCCTGAGGTCTTAGCCTCCTCCAGGCTGTACTTCCTCCACAGAACAGGAGTCTCCAAGGGCCCCACAGCAGAAAGTGTAGGCATGGTGCCGTATTCCGTATTCAAGGAAAAGATCTTGCTGTGTGAGATGGTGAAAGGTTACAGTCTGGAGGTTGGTGGAGGTGGTAGCATAGGTGTAGGTATCAGTGGTGTCAGGGCATCATAAAATGTGGCAGTGTAGGTGGTAGAGCAGTAAGAATTGCAGCAGTGATGTTTTAAGTGTTGTAGTGCAATGATGAACCTCTTCTCCTTTGCCCTAGCATAGAAGGAAGGGGTGAGGGAGAGGAGACGTTGTGCAACGAGAGAAGTGTGGGAAGGGGAGACCATAGACAGCCAGGGTGGACCACTGGGAGGAGGCAGGAAGCAGGAAAAGATAGCCCTCCTCCTCCTCCTCCTCTTGGTTACTTAGCATGATCCAGCAGAGATCCTGTTTTTTGGGGTTTTTTTTTATATCTCAGTGCCTTGCTTTGCCCTCGTGTTCTTTCTTACAAGCCTTGATGAAAATGGACTTAATTTCAAATTAATATGGAAAAATCAAAGATCATACGCTTGCCAAGAGGTTCTTGAGGATTTATATTCCAGATAATTCAGTACAAAGCAAAATGTAATTACTTCTTCCCAACATCCACCTGTTTTATTCCTGATTTCTGCTTCTTTCCTCTTTCCCCCTCTCTCTCATGAAAGGCAAAAGATAAATACTCAGTTCTGCTTTTCAGGGTATTACCAGTTTTTCACTTATAGAAATATTCAATGACAAAACAAGCAGAGGTGTATTTCCAATTAGATTTTGGTATGGTTTCTTTCAAGAAAATATTTCCTTTGGTGTCCTTTTTAGGTAGCTGCTAGTGGAATTTAGAGTTGTTTTCAATTTATTTTCCTGTAAACATTACTTTAGGGGTAAAAAAGTAAAATTGTATTTTAGAATTGTTAGCTATTTGTTCCCAAGAAAGTAAGATCAGTTTATTTGCCTATAGAATAGCTACTTTACTGCTTGCATTTGGGAAGTCTTGCAATTTAGACATAGAAGACACTCTAAAGCAAGTCTTGTCATTTTTCTCAGCTGGCATAAAAATGAATGGAAATTTTCAATTTGAAAACATCTAGTAAACAATACTTTCAGTATTAATGGATTATGTGTCTAAAAATGAACTGTACTCTGGGTTTTCTTGTGGTTTTGAAAATGTTTAACGTAGAAGGAAGGATTTTAACTTAAGAAATTACAATGTCATGGCACTAACCATTTTTAAAAAATCTCAGCAGTTATATTGCTTTTAGTTTTCCTCGTGCAGATGGGGAAAATAAGTCCAAACTGCAAGTCCAAACTGAGTCATCATAGCATGTCATGCCAATGACTTTGGAGGAGCTATTAAGATCTCGGTAGGAATAGTGCAATGATTATATTGAAGCTTTTATTATCTCTATCATCATTACTGTTATAAAGCTTTTTATACACTGTACAATATTTCTATTTGAATTATTTCTGTTAAAACTATCAAGTATAAACACCTCCCCCCCAAAAAAACCCTTCATCATGTGTTTCTGAAGTCACAAATCAAATTAAGTGATATCTTATTTGTACCAAATTAATTCCTTGGAGATCAAATGACATTTCTACTTTTAACACCAGACAAAATACTTTTTATATTGTTTATGGCTATGTCTTACTGGCTATGTAAATCATAATTTCTGCCAAAAAGAGCTAGCAATCCAAATAAATATGACAGACAAAACATGGAAAAATATACAATCAGCAATGATATTTTGCAGTTTTGCATGTGCACAGATAATATTGAAGCCAGATAGAAAAATAGTCCTTAAGGAATATTAAAAGAAAAAAGCAAGCATACAAATTTTATAGCATGATATTCAGAATCCTTTTATAGACAAAAAGAAAGACACCCTATATTTGGAGTCCAGAATTTATTGTTAGACCAATTAGTGTTTTAACAGTTGAATAGTCCAAACTGTCTAATTAAAAAGAGAAGCCTAATTAATATTATGTTTAAAATTGTTAAACAGAAAATCCTTCAAACCTGCTACCATCTGTCCTTTTTCTTTTGTTTAATGCTTACACTGCCAGTATGCTTCTGAGTCCCAAACTCAATACTTCTTTAGGAAGAAAGGAGGGAGTGGTTATGATGACCTACATCCTAAGGTCTTAATTTTGGGAGTGTGATATTCCTGGGAATCAATTTCTTCTTCTTTGGCCTTGGGTCTGTTTTTCTTATCACAGCCCGTTTCCTTCTCCTGGGCTGCCAGCTGCAGCTTGGCAGTGGCCTCCAAAGGGGTGTCACCCTCTGTCACGCCCTGTCACCCCCTGTCACCCCCTAGAGCTGAAGGAAAATCAGGGGAGGCAGCAGTCACTGGACCCCAGTGCAGAAGTTAAACCAGCCAAACCCAGCTCAGGCCAAGGTGAGGCTGAGCTGCTGTACTGCTGGGTCTGTACAGAGCCTTTACTGTTTTCATAGTAATAGTGAAAGTCATATTTAGCAGCCTATGGTAAATGCATTACTGTAGTGCAATACTGTGTGCATTACTATGGAAAGATTGGATCGTGGAAAGATGTTTTTAATAGTGACAGGTATTAAAAACTTGCAAACACTAATGAAAAATTATAAGTTTTTAAATTTGCTAGAAATAATAGCTAAAAATTTTGAAAGGAAGATGAAGGTAAATAATAAGTCTTTCAGAAAAACAATTTTCTGAGGCAAAGAAGGAAAAGCTCCTGAAAACCCACTGCTTTGGGCATTCAAAACAAAATTTGAGCAAGTACTACCACAATATTAAATACAAAATACTCAAATACCTGTGAGTATACATGAACATGTGTCCTTGCAGGTGTATGTGTGAATATTTGCAAACAATAAGACACAATTCTTCATTAGCAAAGACGTAGATTAGACAACCTAAAAGGATCTTTTAATCTCTGTCTTTTGTGTTTCTCTTCTTGTCTGCATTTTAATGAACTCTTATTTATCTCCCCAGCATTAATTTAGAAGTTGTTAAATAATTACAGTGCAATTGATGAAGTAAGCAGAGGATACAATTAGAAAAAGGATTATTGCATGGTCATGAAAGGTCCTTTTTAAATGTATGGCTGTATAACAAGAAGCATAATTTCATTTCTGTCTTTAAAAGTGTCCATCTTATATGTCCATCTTTCTTACTATCCTCTTACTTATTATAAGTTTGGCTCAAATCACTCTACTGAACACATGTAGTGCCATTTAAGATGCTACAGGATATCTTATTTGATTTCCAGATGCCACCAGAAGACCACAATCTCCTGTAAGTGGTGGTCATCTACCAGCCATACATAAATGTCTTGCATACCTTAAGGTATCTCAAATGACACTAAACATTTACATTCAAATGACTAAATAAAACACTTTACGCCATGTTAGAAACTGCATATCTAACATGATGTAACTTTCATACTAATAAAGCTTTTTTGTCTTATATGGGTGCTTTTCTCATACACAGATAAGTAATATGAATCTCCTTCTCTAATGAAACTTCTGTTTCTCTACTGACTAGACAGAGACAAATGGATTGGATGAGATACATAGCTTTTTCATAATGAAATTGAATCTGCTAGAATTCCATATTAGATTTTGTTAACTGGTTGAAGCAACAGGTGAATGCAAAGATGCAGGACTGTGCTAAAACTAATTTGTATGTTGTCCTTTTTTGTCTGATGCTTGTGCAAAATTTGCATAAGAAGAGATATATTCAAGTGTTAGATTTATTCTCCTAATCCATGTCTCAGGAATGGTGGGAGTATAAACCTACCAAGCCACAGTAATGGCAAAATTAACGGTCTTTTGAAACTTCAGGTTGTGACTGGATAGGCCTGACTTAGAAGAACATAGGCTCATATTGACAAAATAAATTCTGAAATTTATAAACTTTGCTAGTTGAGCAGATGATCCTCTGCAAAGAAGAAAGAAGGAGAAAAAATGCCAATATTACTTTCTAAGAATAGAATTAGGAAGGAAAAGAAAAAAAAAATCCATGCAGAAATAAAGGTAAAGTAGTGCAGATGTCTATTATACACCTGCAGACTCTTCCAAAGGCTCTGGTTATTCAGACACAGGAGTGAGAGAGACTTACTGATGATTACATTTTAAATACACTGGTAGTTTATACCTTATTTACAAAACAAGACTTTCTAAAAATATCTTTTGAGGGGAAAACATTATTAAACTGAGAAATATTAAGGAACCAACAAAATAAGGGAGCTTGAAATCTTCCTTCCTCTGTAAATTGCAAATATTGAGTTCTCAAAGCAGATACAATGAAAGACAATTGTAAACCAGGCCAATCTTATTAATCCATGAAAATCATCCACTCTTTGGTTTTAGTATTCAAAGAGGCAGTTGAAAAAAGGTGTCCTGGTTTCAGCTGAGTTAGAGTTACTTTTCTTCCTAGTAGCTGGCATAGTGCTGTGTTTTGGATTTAGCATGAGAAGAATGCTGATAACACACTGATGTTTTAGTTGTTGCTAAGTAGTGCTTAGACTAGTCAAGGACTTTCTTTTTCAGCTTCCCATGCTCTGCCAGGTGCACGAGAAGTTGGGAGGGGGCACAGCCCAAGATAGTTGATCCAAATTGACCAAAGGGCTATTCCATACCATATGACGTCATGCTCAGTATATAAACCGAGGGGAGTTAGCCGGGGGGCAGCGATCGCTGCTCGGGGACTGGCTGGGTGTCGGTCGGCGGGTGGTGAGCGGTTGCATCACTTGTTTTCTTTTCCCTGGGTTTTGTTTGTCTCTCTCGTTCTCCTTTTCATTACAATTATTATTATTATTATTATCATTATTATTACTATTATTATTATTTTATTTCAATTATTAAACTGTTCTTGTCTCAACCCGTGGGTTTTCTTACTCTTGCCCTTCCGATTCTCTCCCCCATCCCACCGGGGAGGGGGAGGGTGAGCGAGCGGCTGCATGGTGCTTAGTTGCCGAGTGGGGCTAAACCACGACAAAAGGTTTGGTTAAAAGTGGATTCCACAGAATCCAAATGTAATTTAGAGGTTTGCAGATAAAATAGATATATTGCTTTGGTTCCTTCAGTAAGTGACTGTTGATTTCTTATGAAATGTCTGTGGTATTTCATAAAATTCCACTCTATTTTTTTTGCTGCATATAACAAATTTATATATTCACTGCTCATATACCAACAGGTGTTTTAGGTATCGGTGTCCAGCTAAAATGATTAATTTTTTCAACTATTGGCTATATGTCAATATTTTCCCCAACGTCAGTTTTCAGCTACTGAATGTTTAGAACAGTATACTATTGGTTTTAATACAATGGTTCCAATTTTCTTTTTCTCTTGATGTATTGAAATATTAGATTAAAACCTGACAAATTATTGTATCTATTCTATTGCAACCTGAATGTAAAGCTAAATATTTTATTTTGTAGTATTTTTCTTAAAAAATGTACCATGTCACCCTAAATATCTGTCTTTAGAATTGTTTATAGTAAATGTTAATGGGGAAATAATTTCTTAATTTTTTAAACTTTATGTGAAAGCCATATGCCCTTAACAGAGATAGGATGATACCATCGCAAAACGTAACCTGTTGATTTTCACTGAAGAAACATGGGCTGATCCTCTTTTCAGTCCTTTCAAGGTTGGTAAAATGGGACACATAATGGGAACAGCAGAAGACCACTTGCTTATGATATTTTCTTGGTGCAGATTCAGTTTTTTCTGCTTACTGAGCAAGGCTCATATGATCTAGAATCAGCCCAAAAACTGTATAGCCAAGATATAGAAACATGTAGCCTAAGCTAGCAAATCTCAAAGGTAAGCTTACGTATATATTGTATTGGGTGTAGGTGACCAGGTTTTGGTAGCTGTGGAGGGTGAGCTGCAGGGGTGGCCTCTGTGAAGGAGAGGCCAGGGCCTGCCCCCATGCCAGAAAGCTGGTTCCAATTGGCTCTGCAACAGGGCACAGCTCAGTTTGTTTGCCAAGCTGGTGGTGCCTCTGTGAAAACATATTTAAGAAAGGGCAAAAAAATGCCAGAAAGAGAAAGGTGGAGGGAATGAAAAGAGTGAGAAAGAGCGGAGGTAACACCAAAGTCAGAGGAGGAGGAGAAGGAGGTGGTCCATGGCACAGCAGCCTGTAGAGTCCCCCACACCAGAGCAGATGGATATTCCTGAAGAAACTGTGGCCTGCGGAGAGCCCTTGCTGGAGCAGAGGAAAAATGTGATAAGGAGAGGCAGAGAGAAACTGTTATGTACTGACCATAATCCCCCATCCACCCAGAGGAGTCTGGAGTGAAGGAGTGAAGTTGAGCATGGGAAAGGGGTGTACAAAGGGTGTTGTTTTAATGTTTGTCTTTTTATTTTCCACTACCTGAATCAGTAATTAAATATTTATATTAATTGCCATTACAAGACGTTAGTTCTCCCCAAGTCAAGTCTGTTTTATGCACAACAGTATCTAGTAAGTGATCTCCCTGTCTTTATCTCAACCCATGAGCTTTCTCTTTCTGCTTTTTATTTTCTCCCCTCATCCCACTAAAGGGGAGAGTGAGCAGGTGGCTGGGTGTGAGTTTGGCCCTTACCCAAGGCTAACACACAACAGCTCTTTAGAGGAGCTGGTTCTGCAATAGGAAACAGGCAGGGCAGGATTGGGTTTATATGGAAAACACTGAGTAGTCAGACCCTTAGAAGTATATTTTTCTACAGAAGCTAGAGAAAATTATGAGCCTATTTGTAAGTTATGGCTTCTTTGAGTTCATCAATACTGGTATGGTACTTGAAGTAAAGGATCCAAATATATATAATACAGAATGATGTGTAATTATGTTTCAAATGGTTGCATTCTTTTTTCATACTCTCAGCTCACTATGAAATAGCTCATAATATATGAGCAAAAAAATCTGAAATCATCTTTTAGTAAAAGTTAGTAGGAAAAGGAGAGGCAGAAAGAGTGACTAGTGGGACACACTTTTACCTAGTGTATGGGTGCTGGCCTGGGAAGAAGTATTGGCTTCATCTCCTTGTCTTCTTTCTTATAAATTAAATGCATACGTTTTCAGAGCACAAGGTGTGAAACAAAGTTATGTCTTTTCCTTCCTGCCTCATTTGGTTGTACAGTCAAGGTCTAGTTTACTTTCTACTTTTATGGCCATGTGGCTTTCTATGATGGAGTGACTGCATCAGTGGACAAGGGAAAAGCAACGGATGTCATCTATCTGGACTTCCAAAAAGCCTTCGACATGGTCCCCCACAACATATTGGGGAGATACGGATTTCATATTTGGACTCTTCGGTGGGTAAGGAACCGGCTGGATGGTCGCATCCAGAGGGTAGTGGTCAACAGCTCGATGTCCAAATGGAGACTGGTGACAAGTGGTGTCCCTCAGGGGTCCGTACTGGGACCAGTGCTCTTTAATATTTTCATCAACGACATAGACAGCGAGATCGAGTGCACCCTCAGCAAGTTTGCAGACGACACCAAGCTGAGTGGGGCAGTTGACATGCCTGAGGGACAGGATGTCATCCAAAGGGACCTGGACAGGCTGGAGAGGTGGGCCTGTGTGAACTTCATGAGGTTCAACAAGGCCAAGTGCAAGGTCCTGCACCTGGGTCGGGTCAACCCCCGCTATCAATACAGGCTGGGAGATGAGGGGATTGAGAGCAGCCCTGTGGAGAAGGACTTGGGGGTAGTGGTGGAAGAAAAGCTGGACATGAGCCAGCAGTGTGCGCTTGCAGCCCAGAAGGCCAACCGTATCCTGGGCTGCATCAAAAGAAGCGTGGCCAGCAGGTCGAGGGAGGTGATTCTGCCCCTCTACTCTGCTCTGGTGAGACCCCACCTGGAGTACTGCGTCCAGCTCTGGAGCCCTCAGCACAAGAAGGACATGGAGCTGTTGGAGCAGGTCCAGAAGAGGGCCACAAAAATGATCCGAGGGCTGGAGCAGCTCTGCTACGAGGACAGGCTGAGAGAGTTGGGGCTATTCAGCCTGGAGAAGAGAAGGCTGCGGGGAGACCTTATTGCGGCCTTTCAGTACTTAAAGGGGGCCTATAGGAAAGATGGGGACAGTCTTTTTAGCAAGGCCTGTTGTGACAGGACAAGGGGTAATGGTTTTAAACTAAAGGAGGGGAGATTTAGGCTAGATATAAGGAAGAAATTTTTTACAATGAGGGTGGTGAAGCACTGGAACAGGTTGCCCAGAGAGGTAGTGGAGGCCCCACCCCTGGAAACCTTTAAGATCAGGTTGGACAGGGCTCTGAGCAACCTGATCTAGTTGAAGATGTCCCTGCTCACTGCAGTGGGGTTGGACTAGATGACCTCTAAAGGTCCCTTCCAACCTAAAGCACTCTATGATTCTATGATTCATTTCCACCCACCCAAAAGCTCTGTTTTGACAAGAAAGGTCTTCTAAAATTCCTTCTTGCTAGCTGTCTAGATGATCATCCTTCACCTGAGACTTATAGTTTCATATTGTTGCATGTTTAAGAAATACTATGAATCTTCCCTTTCCTAAGTAACTCACTAACCCTTAGCCTATTACAATGAAAGTAGTCATGCCCACCAGCTGGATTTTTTAATCAACTCCATGCTTTTGGCCTGGATCAGGGTCCTTGAGTATAATTTGGCAATGATACATAAAAACTGTACTATAACAGGGTTGAGGTCAAACTATAGTTTCTAAATGGTACCTTTTTGTAGACAAAATGGCTAACTTCAGGAACTAGGGAGACTATTAGGCAAATCAGATCTGCAAATGTTAAGGTTTCTTGGTCCCTCCAAGGAAGGCTTTCTAGATTGCTGTCCTGGACACAAGCACCTAAATTCTGTCTGTGTCTCAATTCAGAAAGTTTGGATCTTGGTTTATGACACTCTTTTGCAAGTCTCTGACTAGAATCTTGTCTTCCTCAAGCTGCTGAATAGCATCCTCAGAAGACAGGATTTATAATCATTTTCCTTTGGTTTGTGGGAACCATTATATAATATTGCAATCCACTTTTCTCCCAGTCACCAAAACCATCACCTGTTCAAGAGGATCCCAAAACCTTCAAAAGAAGGTTACCATTTTATCTGAAAGAACGGAAAAAAAATAGGGTCTTAAGAAAGAACCATGTCTTAGGGTTTTTTTTGTTTTTCATGGCATAGCCAGAATAGTCTATTGATTTCTGGAGCTTCAGTTCACTTCCAGTGGACTTTAACACATCAGTGAGGATGTTCCTGTAGATTAAACAAAATAATTAATCTCTGGATCTACAAATCAATATAGCTTTCTTTAGACTTTTTCTTATGTATGTAAGATGAGTCTTGATGCATGGTCTTGTCCCATGGTGAAACCTCTAGATGCTGTGATAGTATCAACTGTAATCAACAACAAATATCAACAATGATGACATTGTTATTACCAATCATATTGTTATTGTCTTGACATGGAAAAGGTTCACACAATTAATAGAGAATCACATTCTTAAATCACATTCCCTTAGATGCATCTAAGATGTACATCATACACATATACCAGATTTCAACTTTAGCTATCTGTAGGAATGTTTTTCAAAATGAGTTAGAAAAATTAATTCAGCCTTATTGATTTTAAAAAAGGTGGAAGAATTATTTTATATTATTTATTTAGATGATTTTTAGTCTGTAAAGGAACATTAGCTGAAACTAGAATTGCATCTGAATATCTGATTTCTTCTGATTTGTATTCTTACTTTCACATGAAAATTGCTTTCAAGTATTCTCAACACTCCTCTTGCTAATCCTTACTAAATTAATATGGAGTTGGTTACTACCCTTTATCTCCAAGCTGAATTAGTAAAATTAACATTTACAGCAACCATTACATTTGATTACAAATAAGCATACTTTACAGATAGCAACTTCAAATCAAACTGTCTTTGTCTTATTTAGTCTTTACTAATTGTCACTTTATAAAACCAATATCTGTAAAATAAATAGTTCTGCTCAATTTGACTTCATTAATTATGCACTACATAATTGTGTCTTTTTCTCTTGAAAGAAGTAAGAGGTAGAAAATAGGAGTCACAAGTCTTTCTATGTCAAAAAAAGAACCAATAATGAAGCTACCTAATAGCAATGATAACTTAACCATTCACAGATTTTTTTTAATTATTTCTATTAAAAATTTGCATTACTTCATTTCCATTTTGTTTAACCTACAGCAATTTCCTTCATGAAGACATTAGTATTTTGAATCTATATTTTTTTGAATCTGTATCTTCCAGCAACCAAACAATCTCATTTGAAGTTGTTGGCTTTCAGCTTTCTGCTCACCATTCATATGCATTTAAATAATTTCTACATTAATTAAAAAATACCATCTTATGAAAAAATATTCTGTTAATCATTTACAGATATAAAGACATAAAATTGTGAGTAGCTTGAAAGTGCATTATGTTATTCAGATGAAGGGCAGTGAAAGCCCTTGGTGGATACTTTAGTAATGTCTTTTGAAATGTGTGTAAATTACAAGGATTATATCATTTAAGTGTAAATTGGGTTCCTTGGTCTAGATCTTGAGATATGTATTATTTTCACAGATGTACTTTGTAGTGGGAAATTCATAACATGCAAAGGAAAGACATGACATTCTATAGTTTTATGTACCAATATATGAACATGTTTACTCTTCCTCTAGATACAGGACAGAACATGATGAAATTCTAGCATCTCTGAAAGATTTAGATAAATATTCAGCAGGCGATAAATAAATATTTTTTTTCCTGATTTGCCAAAACTTGTGACAAGTTTCTGAAAACAAAAGCCTTATCTGTGTATGCAGAAAACTATTTCCATTTTCTCCATTGGAACAGAAATAGTTTTTTCTCAGACAGAATTGTATACCTGTCTGCTATGCATGGAGAAGAGGCAAGGAGAGATGACAGTTCGCAAAGGGATAGCTGTCAGAATACATGTGTTCAACAGATTTGTGTCTTTTCTCTATCCAGCCAAAATATATCTCCAAAACCAGAGATAAAGGATATAGAAAAGGATGGGTGGAAGTGTCAAGGGGCAAGAAAGAAAAAGCCAAAGTCCCTTCAACAGAGATATCTATAGGCAAAACATCCGACTCCAGAATAAATAGATCAGTTGTTGCGTTCTGGGATCAACTCTACCCAGAGAGCATAGGGAAAAGAACTAATTGACCTGTTGCTGCACTGGATTGGGCTTACATGGCAAGGTTTTGGGGGGCAAGGGCTGCAGGGATGGCCTCTGTGAGAAGAGGCTAGGGGCTGCCCCATGCATCTGAATATCTGAATTCTTTGGATTTGTATTCTTACTTATACTTACTTAGAGGAACAATAAAATAATTTTCCCAGTAAGTCTGTTTGCCCATGATCGTGATTCGTAAGTGATTTCCCTGTCTTTGTCTCGACCCACTAGGATTTTTATCTTATATTCTCACGTTCTCCTGTTGAGAAGGAGGCATGAAAGAGCTGCTGGGTGAGCATCTGGCAGCCAGCCAAAGTCATAGAATCATTTGGTTGGAAAAGACCTTTAAGATCATCGAGTCCAACCGTACCCCTCCACTACTAAACCATGTCCCTCAGCACCTCGTCTACCCATCTTTTAAATACCTCCAGGGATGGGGACTCAACCACTTCCCTGGGCAGCCTGTTCCAGTACCTGATAACCCTTTCCGTGAAGAAGTTTTTCCTAATATCTAATCTAAACCTCCCCTGATGCAACTTGAGGACATTTTCTCTCGTCCTATCACTTCCTACTTGGGAGAAGAGACCCACACCCACCTCGCTACAACCTCCTTTCAGGTGGTTGTAGAGGGCGATAAGGTCTCCCCTCAGCCTCTTCTTCTCCAGACTGAAGAACCTCAGTTCCCTCAGCTGCTCCTCATAAGACTTGTTCTCTAGACCCTTCACCAGCTTCATTGCCCTTCTCTGGACGCACTCCAGTGCGTCATTGTCTTTCTTGTACTGAGGGGCCCAAAACTGAACATAGTACTCAAGGTGTGGCCTCACCAATGCCGAGTACAGGGGCATGATCACTTCCTTAGTCCTGCTGGCCACACTATTTCTGATACAAGTCAGGATGCTGTTGGCCTTCTTGGCCACCTGGGCATACTGCTGGCTCATATTCAAGTCAGCTGTCGACCAACACCAGCAGATCTCTCTCTGCCAGGCAGCTTTCCAGCCACTCATCCCCAAGCCTGTAGTGTCGCATGGGGTTGTTGTGACCCAAGTGCAGGACCCGGCACTTGGCATTGTTGAATCTCATACAGCTGGTCACAGCCCATTGGTCCAGCCTGTCCAGGTCCCTCTGTAGAGCCTTCCTTCCCTCAAGCAGATCAACACTTCCTCCCAACTTAGTGTCATCTGCAAACATGCTAAGGGTACGCTCAATCCCATCATCTAGGTCATTGATAAAGATGTTAAACAGAACTGGCCCCAACACTTAGCTCCACACTGAGCCCTGGGGAACACCACTTGTGACCGGCCTCCAAGTGGATTTAGCTCTGTTCACCACCACCCTCAGTCAACCCACCACATGCACTTTGAAGTAAAATGTCTGCAGTATAGTCACAATCTTGTTCCTGCCACATTAAGTTACCACCAGTCTTATATAGCATATAGTCTACATATACCGTGCATAACTATAAGGTTATCTTTGCATTTTTCCAATGTCCACAAATCACAAATAATGAGGATTACTAAGAACCTAAAATGAGCATAATGAAGTACAGGTCAATCCAGAATCATCTCAACAGAACAACAAGAGTACCGCAAGCTAGAGTAGGTTTTTTTCTCATCATTTTCTCCAACCAAGGGACATTCATGCTCATAAAGTTGTATTTGTACGAAAGTAGGAGGTAAGATACAGATCTAGAATACAAAGAGAAAATTCTCATGAATTATGTTTTACCCCCAAGTTTTGAGAGCTGTGTTCTAGGTTCCTGCAAGAGAAAGTAAACTCTCAAGAAAAAATACGAAGGAAATTTCAGGAAGTTTTTTTTTTCCTCTGTTATTAACAACCTGATGATCAAGAGAGTCAGAAAAAGGATAACTCATAAAACATCAGGGACAGGCTAAATGCAGCTGCCTGACAGAGCTGAGGCTGCCATAGCTCCATGACCTAGGTCCAACTAGTAATGAGACTGAACATGTATTCCTGGTGGGCATGTGCACAGACAGAATGTATGCAACATATATAAATATATAATTTTATACACATATAGGCACAGCTGGTGACATAGATCAACACAGGCAGACACACTCAGCATTCACACAGACACAAACTGCACAAGGGCCTCATCCTTCTACTTGCTCTGGCTGGTCAGGATGAAAGTCTATTAGTGAGAAATATATATATACAAATGTACAATATGGATCTCTCCTTTCACTCAGACACTCAGTGTGCCCAGTAGCTGCCCCTGGATGCCAGTCTCCCCAGTTGCCGGCACCCAGTCATACAAGTCTCAGCCTCAAAACGCCACAGCACCTCTCCAGTTGTTGGTACAGACTGACACGCATACACACAGAGAACTGGCTGGTACTACCCTGGTTCCCAAAAGCCAGCCCCTCCCATGGTCTCACCCTTGGAGACACTCCCTCCCCCCCTTTCCTCCCATCTCCCAGGCCACATCACCTACTTGCCAGCTTGTCCAGCTAGATCTTCGCTAATGCTCCCATACTCACATGCACATGCACGCTTGCTCCAGGTGCTGCTCCATGGACAAACGGGCCTCTCTGAACAGGGGTCTCACTCCAGTTGCTGGCACTCAGACTTCCATATATACACAAGCACACACAAGAGGGAGAGCCTCATGCAAGAAAAAAGTTAGAAAAGGAGTTTAATAAGAAGACAGGACAGACTCTGTTGATCAGCATGGGGCACAGCCAAACAAATGTGCCAAGCAATCTTTGTTGCCATGTGACAGACCCCTTTCACCCTCGTATCCTTCTATTTTCCCATGCTTGTTCCTCCCCAAACCCAGATCCCTCCCTTTCTCTGCCCTTAGTTCCTGCCCTACACATCCTGTAATACACCTTGCGCAATCCCCAAATATTCTTCCCCTGCATCCCATAATGTGCCCCATACCCAATTGCAGCTACCCCCCCTCTGTTTGAAAGGTGTTCCAGTGTTGACTCATCGCGGTGGGTGTTGCAACTGGACACTGAGGCTGAGGCTCTCCTGGGACAGCCGTGAGAGGGGCCCGGACAGACTGTCCCTTTCTCTGAGTCTTTAATTTGGGTTTTCATCTGCCTTTAGGCTCTTTGCTCCTCTGGGCTTGTGAAGATTTGCCTTTGATGGGCTGATGGCTCCTGGGATGGGCCTGGGAGGAGCTGAGGCAGAATATTATTTGGGCTTCCCCCACCTGCCATTTTCTCTGTGTGCTCCTTTGTGAGTGGTCAGATGAGCTCTTTTTCACATAACCTAAAAGAAAATACGAAAGTCATATGTGAAAATGTGATGTAGATCTAATCCTAATTTCATTAAAGTCAGTAGAAATTTTACCACTAGCTTTAGTGAAAGAAAATTTGTTCCTGTATGTTGTATGGCTGAGATGAAAGCATATGTAATATACTTTTTAAAATGGAAAGAAAAATTGTTGGCATATGCAATTATCCTTTATACCTATAATTATTCTGGCACTCCAAAGAAGAAAAAAAAAATCAAACAAAGCTATAATAGTAAAATTGATTAGTTTTCAATTTTGGAGGATAATTTATTCCAAAACCTGAATGGCTATTAAGGAACAGTTCATTTAATCTCAGAGTAGTGTTCTATTAGGTCATTTAATTGCTGCTTATATGAAAATTTGTAGAGGATATTATGAGAGATTTATGAGCAAAGTCCCAGGTTTTTCTGATCACCCTCACATCACATAAAATTATTTTCTTCCAAGTAAAAAAAGACACTAAATGATACACAGAGAAAAGAAATTGCAGTGGTGTGACCTGAACTCATTTGCAGAATATTAGTGACTTCCTTTCTGACTGGCTGGTGGTTGGTTGTGTTCCATATCACAGAGTATTTTTCTGCAGGTTAAAGCATAATGCCACAAGTTAGGAAATTGCAAAGTATGAAAAAATGTAATAGGAGCCTTGTAGGACAAGAGTGAGAAATATTCGGTCTACTTAATCATTTTGCTTGCTTATTCCTTGTACGATGATATGCACTAGGTGGTCAGGAAGTAATTTTCTAGCCCTTAGTCACAGGACACAAGTAATTAGAATTGAATTGCTACACGTCTGCAACGTGAATAAGAGTCACAGTATGAGGACACTGGAATCTTTCTCCTGAGTTCATATAAATGACACTATCAACAACTGACATGGCCAGCTTTAATTCTTTAATGTGTGTATTCTCAAAACAGCACCACAGAGCAGGTTGATGCTCTTTTCTTTGTTTATGGTTGGGTAATTAAACTCAAAAAGGATAAGCTATTTCTAGCTTTCTAGAGTACAGAAGTACAGATTTACCCTACTTTCTGGAGCATGCCTAGTACTACACAATTCAATGCAATCCCTTCTCAGCAGGTCCCCTTTGAGGATTAAGGATTAACGATTAAGGTTTGCCATCTGACCCTGCAGGCGAGTGACATGGCACAACCCACAACCATATGACATTTTTCTTCCTCAAAGCAAGCTAAGTTTTGTTTATAGGACATTTTCAATGACTTTTAATAGTGTCAAACTCTGCTCAGGCATTATTTGGGAGAATGCTTCCTGCCTGAGTCAAAATCAACCCTGGTGCTGCCCTAGAAATTAAATGGTGTAGACAAACCTGTGCCAGTGCGTGGACCCATTTTCTGGTCTTGGTATATAATTATTAACTAATATTAACTTTGTGAATGAAACAAAAAAAGGTTTGGTGATCATTTCTGTGTCAGAATGAATCAATGTTACTGACAGAGATGCTTCTATGACATATATTCTTGTGTTGGATGCGTCATATCTACTTTGATATTGTCACCATCATCTGGGATGCTGTTTCTAAACAGAATATTACACAAGCATAAATTATTGTTATTTAAAATGTTAAGTTTAAAATGTACTCATTAAGGCAAAAAGACTGTCTTTCTTTAATGTGTTTACATGGTATTAGCCTCACACAGATCTTCATGAGTAATCCAGATTCAGATTTTGAAAAAAGACACTATTTTCTGAACTAAGATGCTCTTCTGAACCAAGTCTTTCTAATTTCTAAGAATCAGAATGCAAACGGTACTGTGCTTTTTCTGTTATTTTTCTCACTTTTTAAGGTATTTGAATTCGTTAAGATAGGACTGCCACCAGATTTTGAGTTTGGTAACTTTTTTGTCAGTATAATAAAGGTCTTAACCATATTTTGGCACCAGCAAATAGTGATAGTGCTATTTGTGTTCTTCACCTTTGCAATTAGTTTTCAATGTATTCATTCTTCTATCCACTTCCCTTATGCTTTTTAGCCATGTTCAGATACAAAAACTGCAGGAAATGTTATATTTCATTTTCCTGCTCTTGCAGCTGGTTTTAGGTGTTTGAACTCCTGTATTCTATATACGGTGCTACTAATTTCAACAGCAGTTTTATCAAGAACAAAAAAAAATGCAGGAGAATGGCTAAGTCCTTTGATTTCTCAGGTTTACCCATTCATGGGTTGCATTAAAATTCTGTATTAGGAAATTATAGCCTAGCCTTTTTAATAGGTAATAGAAATGTATTTATCAGACACATACTAGATTCATATTTGGTCAACATTTTTTTTTGTATCATCAGTTATTGCATTTGACTTATTTGCCTATGCCTCAGACCTTCAAGTGTTGCAATGCACTCAAGATAAAAATTTTGTTGATTTACAGTCAGACATTGGCATACTGAAGGAACAACTATTTACTTCCACCCCTTAATTACAAAACATTTATTTTTATTTTTATTTTTTCAAAAATAGAGAAAAATAAATCTTGCTGTGAACACATTTTATAACTATAATTATACCAAGTTACATAATTATGAACATAAATACCTTCAGTTATTTTCTGACCACTTGTAATTATGTAATTGCAGTCTGAACTTGTGTGATTGCAATACACAAATCTGTGTAATATTGAACAATTATTACATCTTTAGAATTCACTTATAACCCTGGTCATTGTTTTTCAAAGGAGGTATTTGATAACCACAAGATTGTTTAACATTTATGTTGTTGTATATTTGTACCTACACATAGAGAGGAATATAAACATTTATGAAATTAAAGTTCTAAACCTTCCCAAAATACCTGTATGCATACCTAAAGTGCATACCTAAAGTACATACCTAAAGCACATACCTAAAGCCTGAGGCAAGTTATTTAAAATATGTCTAACATATGTCTAACATTACGTTTCACAGGTAGTACCACTTGAATCAATGCAGTCATTCTTGTGTTTAAATTCAGACATGTATTTAATTATCCTACAGAATTAGGGTGTCAGAACTTGTTACTGTAGTCTTATAAAGCACCTTGCAAAGATTATGGTGAGTGTATTTATAATAAAAAAGGGTGTATAATCATTCTTAGTCTACTCTTTTCATTCCTTTTATTTCATTTCAGATGTTATAATTTTAAAATAGTGTTTTTGCAGATCACAAGAGTAAAATGAGATTTTAATGTTCCTTATGTATATCTCAAGAAGTTGTTATAGCTCCTATGACTGGTTACCTTTTCTATTTAAATAGCATTCACTGTGCAAGCATATAATAAATTATCATCCTTGCCCTTAAAATCTTAGAACTAACTTTTGCATATGACAAATGGTTAGGTAAAATAATAACTAAATTTTCATAGCAACTTTCAGTTGTAATATTTAAATTATTTATATCTAATGAAAAAAATTATATTGGTATTTATAAAAACAAAACCCCATCCCTTTCCCAGTTTCAAATAAATTTTGTCCTGAAAATACTGCCTTAAAATGTCTGTTGAGTGTCTTCTGCATCCTGGTTATAATTTGGCTGAGAGATAAGTCACTGAAAAAAATCAAGCTTTGAGAAAAGGTTTTTAAAAGGATCTGCAATCCTAATAAATACTTATATGTTGTATCTTTGTTTGTGTCTTGGAGTCAGGTTTGAAAGAAAGAATATGTTCCTGCTGTGCATCTTATATCCTGCATTCTGGTTTAACCTGCTCTGTCTCTCCAGGAACAGCTTTTTCACAAAAAAAGGAGAAAACAAAAGAAGCAAAAGAAGGAAGCAAAAGAAGGTAGCAAAAAAAAAGAAAATAGAGCTCTGTGTGTAAACTGCAAATGAAGTGATGCTGAAACGAAGCTACTTCTCATAGTTCAAGTGAACTATACATGACAGTCAGCCTTTTGAACAACAGAGAATTTTGAGGAACTAAGGGAAGCAGAGCATGCTTTTGCTTTTTGCTCGACATAGGTAGGATAAACAGTGTTTTCAACAAATGTGCTAACAAATTTGCAGATTTTTTTTTGCACATATTTAGTATTAAGGCATTAACATGTAGCAGGAAAGCTTAGTTTATTCTTGTGTACAAAGTTATTCAGAACTGCTGGAGACCAAATGAAAGCTGATGCAATGTATAGATAATATGGAATGCTATGATGATGAAAAACTTATAGGAAACCAGGGAATTTAGAGTTTGAGATAAATGGGATAAACCTCCAATTTTACATTACTAAAGATCTGCTCATGTAAAATTGCAGTCATGAAAGCAATCTACTGAGCAATAGTCTCTTAAATATGAAAAGTTCTTTTAATAGTATAAATCAGGCTTACTATGGTCTTATGAATATTTAAATTTTAACCATACCTAAATAATTGCGGTCATAAGTGAAGTTTCATTGTTTCATTCACATGAATCCATACTAAAGAATTATGTGACTTCTTGATAACACATACTTATATGTATATATTTAGAAGTATAGCTTCATGGTTTGATTCCTAAGAAACATGTTATAATACATACTAGCTACTGATAATACTGTAAGTCCCAGATCAGCTAATGTAATGATGCTTTGCTATGACGTATGTACATAGACTTGCTAGGATCAGTGGTCAGCATATCCTCTAGTCCTGGCTTGACTACCGTCCTGGATAAAATTAACCATGTGCAAAACTGTTTGCTGGAATGGAGCACAGTAAAAAGAGCACTTTCTCCCACATTTTTTCTTGCTTAACATTCCTTATTCAAGCAACCTTGTCTATGAGATACAAAACGCCAAATATAACTTTCTGGATGCACTTTAATGTATTATTCCTGTTTATTATTCTCTATGAACCACAAAATACTCTGTGTAACTAAAAAAGGAAAGACCTTGCTGACTTAAGTTGCTTACAAATTCAGAGACAAGCACGGTGAAGAAAACATACATTGAGCAACCCAAAGGACACAATGTTCCCAGTCCATACTTTACTCTGCAATTGGGAGATGACCTTAAACAACAATTATGCTCTGTAATTGTGGAGGCAAAAGCTCACATTATTAGTGTAAGTGCTTTGAAAATTAGCCTTTAATGTCTGTCTTCTTACAAGTCTTTTCAAAATCCTTTTCTGTCCCTGACTATTCAAAGTGTGTCCTAAGCTATGTAGTTCATCAGCTAACATATTTTTCTCATTTTATTTTCTACTTTCTTCTTATAAATTTCATATTTTAAATGCATGAGTCATGACAGAAAGTACTTTTTGTACCACATGGCTTTAATCTTAATATTGTAGCAAGACTGAATGGAGTTTTCATCTACATTAGGCTCACTAAACAGAATAGAAAGCAGAAGACTTGCTCCATTTCATTTTCTTCTTCATTCTCAGGTGTTATTTCCAGATGTCATGACCCCAGCTTGTACATATGATACATTTTGTGATCAATTAGCAGTCTTAGCATCTTTAATCATAGAATCATAGAATCATAGAATGCTTTGGGTTGGAAGGGACCTTTAGAGGTCATCTAGTCCAACCCCCCTGCAGTGAGCAGGGACATCATCAACTAGATCAGGTTGCTCAGGGCCCCGTCCAACCTGACCTTGAATGTTTCCAGGGGTGGGGCCTCCACTACCTCTCTGGGCAACCTGTTCCAGTGCTTCACCACCCTCGTTGTAAAAAATTTCTTCCTTATATCTAGCCTTAATCCTGAACTGCATGCAGTTTATGTTACTATTAATGGCCAGCTAAAGAATTACACTTGAGCTGGGCTGCAGATTCAACATATTTTGTCTATTGAAATGATTCCATAAAATTTAGCTATCAAAATTAATCACTTCAGAGTTTACAAGTTGTCCAGTCCTGTAAGTTCCTGCAGAATCCATATACTCTGATTCCAGTGAAAGCTGCAGGCAATAAGATTGTTCAGAGTTTTGCAGGAGGCTCAGAAATCTTTAGAATATAAATGGAATTTCCTTTATTAATCTGTTTTAACAAATGAGATTGGATCTTGCTCTAAGAACAAGTAGAACAATTTATTCACATTTCTTATGTTCTTGCTGCATTAGGATATAAAGTAATCTTAGGTAAACCTCATATATTCTTTCCTTATTTAAAAAACATATGCCTGTAAAAACATGGTATCTATCACGAGGAAGAGATTCTAACAGAATGTCTGGCCATTCTACAGGACAGAAAAAACTCCAGCGTAGGAGTCATGATTGTACTCTAGGACTATAATCCACATAGTTGGAGTGCATAACTAATCACAAATTCAGAAAAATGAAGTGTCACAACAAATAAGACTTAATGAGATCTTGCAATTACTAAGGTGGGCCCTTTATTAAAAGCTGTTTCAAATTATTAGAAAGTATACATTTTAGAAGAAGGTTTCCAAGATCTCCAAAGTTATAGCTTTAAAAGTGTTCAGCAAGTTCATCAATCACCCAAATTTACATTTGCCTTCTGCAGTAGAGGTCCTAGAAGCATTGCAGCCTCTCTAACTAAAGGCTCATTTGCCAGCTAATTAGCTGTCTGCTGAACTATGTCTGCAGTGTTTCAGACCACATAATACATAATACAAGAAAAAAAATTTTGAGTAATTAATAACATACTTGTTGGTTGTAGTTTTGGGTCACTACGTTTCTAAAAGTATTTAACTTTCCAGTAGTTTAGGACAAAATTGATTACACCACTCTATTTGAATCATGCACTTTAGAGACTGCATCTTCACTATGGGTTGGTGATAATAACTTGGTTTTGTCTACAGTCCAGAGATTATCAGATAATAGAGGGTAAAGAGATGGGTCTGGAATCCAGCAGAGAAGTCCAGTCAGCAAGTTAGGAAAGCAGAAGACAGTGCTGGAGGTGGGACTCGAGCCAGGGCCAGAGGCAGGGCTGGGGACAGTTACCGTGTAACATGGGCAGTGATTAGATGCCTGAGCTGAAATGGGCCCCTGGGCTGGGAGGATGAAGGAAGGCCAGTCAGGACCATTAAGGCTTAGCAGTATCCTTAGGGTGCTGACATTGTCCTTCCTGCACTTTGACATGTTTTCCAGGAAAGTTTGCTCATTGGTCTGTTATTCCTTGGAACCTCCTTTTTGGTTGAAGATAAGTGCAATATTTGTCTTTTTCCAGTCCTCAGGAATTTCTTCAGATCACCATGATCTATCCAGGGCAATAGGAAAGCTGCAATATAAAGCCACCATTCATATCCCTCAGCACCTTGGATGCATCTCATCTGGTTCCATGGATTTATTTTTTCAGAGAAGTCTACTATGGGATACTCCTTGGTAGTTTCTTGAAGAAGGAGAAATCTGGTCTTCTGAAACTCTAAGTTATAATTCTGCTCTCTTTTGCTCTGTTCTGTTAGGATCTTAAACTCCACCATCTCATCCTCATTATAGCTAACACTACCATCAGTCTCTTCACATCCCCAACCAATTCTTCATTATTTGTGAGTAGCAGTTTCACCAGAGCACTTCTGCTATGCTTCTTTTCTTAACAATCTGTTATGAAATTTTTCTCAGTTCTCTCCAAAAAACCACTTGCACTGCTTGTGTCTTACTGTGTTGGTCTTCCAACAGATGTCAGTGGTTAAAACGCCTCATGACTACCAAAGTCTGTGGTCATGAGGATTCCCTGATTGTTTAAAAAAGATTTCATTCACTTCTTGACTGAGAAGTCTGCAGTAGATGACTACCACAATATCACTCTTCCTTGTCTCCCCTCTGATCCCAAGCATTAAGCTCCTAACTGGTGCATTACCCATGCTCAGTGGAGCTCCATAGGTCTGAGCCGTTCCTCTGCAAAAAGCACAACTCTCCTTCTTGCTTCCCCTGCCTGTGCTTTCTAAAGAGCCTGTATCCATCCATCACAGCACTCCAGTCACATGACCTATCCCACCACATATCTTGTTTTCCAAGCTGAGCACATTCATGTACAGGCATGTGCATGAGCCCATACTCATACATACTGCTTTCTCACTGAGAAAAAGTGTTATCCTCTGTGGTAGGTTAAACTTCACTAGCCACCAGGTGCCCACCAGGATTCTCTATCACTCCCCCTCCTCACCAGGACAGGGGAAGAAAATGTGATGAAAAGCTCATCAGAGATTCCCCTACAGCCTGTGGTGAAGACCATGGTGAGGTAGGCTGTCCCCCTGCAGACCATGGAGGCCAACGGTGGAGCAGATATCCACCTGTACCCCATGGAGGACCCCACACTGGAGCAGGTGGATGTGCCCGAAGGACGCTGTGACCCTGTGGAGAACCCACACTGGAGCAGGCTCCTGGCAGGACCTGTGACCCCATGGAGACAGGAGCCCACGCTGGAGCAGGTTTGCTGGCAGGAATTGTGACCCCGTGGGGGACCCATGCTGGAGCAGTCTGTTCCTGAATACTGCACCCCATGGAAAGGACCAATGCTGGAGCAGTTCATGAAGAACTGCAGTCTATGGGAAGGACCCATGTTGGAGAAGCTCATGGAGGACTGTCTCCCATGGGAGGGACCCCACACTGGGGCAGGTGAAGAGTGTGAGGAAGAAGGATTAGCAGAGGCAATGTGTGATGAACTGACTGCAACCCCCATTCCCCATTCCCCATTCCCCTGCACCACTTGGGGGGAGGAGGTAGAGAAAATCAGTAGTGAAGTTGAGCCCGGGAAGAAGGGAGATGTGGGGGGAAGGTTTTTTAAGATTTGGTTTTATTTCTCTTTACCCTACCCTGATTTGATTAGAAAGAAATTAAATTCATTTCCCCGAGATGAGTCTGTTTTGCCCATGACAATAATTGGTGAATAACCTCTTCCTGTCCTTATTTCGACCCACAAGACTTCTGTCCTATTTTCTCCCCCTGTCCAGTTGAGGAAGGGGAGTGATAGAGTGGCTTGGTGGGCACCTGGTGTTCAGCTAGAGTCAACCCACCACACCACCCATGGTGTACAGTCCTTCATGCACTTCTCTAGCACAGGTCCTTCCCACAGGATACAATTCTTCAAGAACTGCTCCAACATGGGTCCTTTCCACAGGGTACAGTCCTTAAGGAATGGACTTGCCCCAGCATGGTTCCTGCATGGGCCACAGCTCCTGCTAGGAAACTTGCTCTTGCGTGAG
This sequence comes from Balaeniceps rex, assembly GCA_013401315.1. Taxonomy (NCBI): domain Eukaryota; kingdom Metazoa; phylum Chordata; class Aves; order Pelecaniformes; family Balaenicipitidae; genus Balaeniceps; species Balaeniceps rex. The sequence goes on from VYZW01017836.1 coordinate 40,920, forward strand.
CTCCTCTGCATGAGCTGTAGCCTCCTTCAGGGCACATCCACCTGCTCCAGCATGGGATCCTCCATGGGCTGCAGGTGGATATCTGCTCCACTGTTAATGCCCATGGGCTGCAGGGGGACAGCCTGCATCACCATGGTCTTCACCACAGGCTGCAGGAGAACATCCTCCCCCTCCTTCTTCACCGACGTTGGTGTCTGCATAGTTGTTTCTCTCACATATTCTTACTCCTCTCTCCCAGTTTCTATTGTGCAGCATTTTTACCCTTTCTTAAATATGTTATCACAAAGGTGCTACCAACATCACTGATTGGCTCAGCTTTGGGCAGCAGTGGGTCCATCTTGGAGCTCGCTGGAACTGGCTCTGTCTGACATGGGGGCAGCTTCTGCTGCCTTCTCACAAAAGCCATCCCTGCAGTCCCCCCCGCTACTAAAACGCTACATAAACTCAATACATCCTACCAGCACATCCTTGCTTCCCACACTTTTGTCTACTTCTCATTGGGCTGTGGTCATGCTTCCCTGATAAATCTATTTTAAAGCTCTCCTTAAGATATTAGCAAATCTGATGGGACAGATGATCTTGCCCTGCTTTGTTATATGGTCCCTGTCTCTTCTTCTGTCTCTTCTTCCTCAAAAGTGGTCCCATGGTCAAAGTTCTGCATGTGACATCCACTGGACAGCCAGGTGCTCGCCACCTGTATGTGTCCATTCCTACATGACCCAATTCTCCCATTAGCAGGATTGAGGATGACATCACCTGGACCCCCATGTTCTTCACTCTAGTCCCCTGAGCCTTGTAGTCAATCTTGGTACATTAAAGATCTCCCTTGGCAATATCATCGATGCCCTTGTGGATGAGCAGGAAGGCATGACAGTCTAAGGACTGGATGTGCCTCAGCCCTTTTTTTCAATATTTTGTGTTTAACCAACCAACCAATCAACCTCACAGAACAGTACATCTGGTCAGCAGATGGGTATCTTAATCTCCCACAGTCTCCAATCACAGTCACCCATAGCTTTCTCTTGGTTTTGACACATGGATCAGGCTCAGCTGACCTAGATGCCTTCTGAAAGGGAACTTGTTCATGTCTGCTGCCCAGGCTTTCTGCCTATTCTGTAAAAGCACATCTGTAGGTAAAGAAAAACACTTTTTCCTGCTGCCAGAAGTCACTATCTTGGGATTCTTCATTGTCTGCCCACTTAACAGTAACCTCTGTCCATCTTTTCCTACTCTGAACTCTGTAGCATCTCTGAGAACAAACTGTCAGTCGCATATTCTTCCTCCCTGGTGCCATGCAGGTAATCAACAAAATGGCAGGACATAATTGTTTGGAAATGTTTTTGTTGCTCAATTTCTTCTTTCCCTGAAAGCACTTCACTGTGCAAAATATCTGGGGAAACAGCTGGAATGACAATAGCTGTGCCATCTTCATAGGATGATTTACCTCATTTCCACTTCCCCCAAAAATATCATCAACCCAAATAGCTGTACACTATAAAGAACCGACTAATTCCACAATTAGAGTTTTAGGGATTTTAGGCACAAGTCACACATTATTTCTGCTTGGCAAAATCTTTTTGACAAAATAATGTAGCTCATTAACATAGAGGTAGTCATCAGTTGTTGGGTCATTCCTTATTTACTATTCTTTACTTTATTATAACTCAGAATCAAATATAATTTTTTTTAATGATATTGCTACTATTTGCATCATTCTATTACTTAATGCCTTAGTCAAGGACCAGTTCTCCATTGTTTTACATGTTGTAAAAACAAGTCTGAAAAAGATCTCTTCCTGCTCCTAAAATGCATTCAAATGTGTAAAAAAGGAAAACAGAAAGAGTATGCAGAGAGGAGTAAATATAATCACTGAGAGGATGGTTAGCTTGAAAATCCTGGGAGCTTATTTTAAAACCTCAATTAGGAAACCGCTTGAATGGTTAATGTATATATTTTTGTCGTGGTTTAGCCCCAGTTGGCAACTGAGCACCACACAGCCACTCGCTCACCCTCCCCCCGCCCATGGTGGGATGGGGAGAGAATCGGAAGGGCAAGAGTAAGAAAACCCACGGGTTGAGATAAAAACAGTTTAATAATTGAAACAAAATAATAGTAATAATGATAGTAATAAAATTACAATGAAAAGGAGAACAAGAGAGAGAGAAACAAAACCCAGGAAAAACAAGTGATGCAACCGCTCACCACCTGCTGACCGACGCCCAGCCAGTCCCCGAGCAGCGATCACTGCCCCCTGGTGAACTCCCCCCAGTTTATATACTGAGCATGATGTCATATGGTATGGAATAGCCCTTTGGTCAGTTTGGGTCAGCTGTCCTGGCTGTGCCCCCTCCCAGTTTCTTGTGCACCTGGCAGAGCATGGGAAGCTGAAAAAGAAAGTCCTTGACTAGGGTAAGCTCTACCTAGCAACAACAAAAACATCAGTGTGTTATCAGCATTCTTCTCATACTAAATCCAAAACACAGCACTATGGCAGCTACTAGGAATAAAAGCAACTCTAACCCAGCTGAAACCAGGACAACTTTATAGTGTATGGTTTCATAAATAAATATGTATATATATTATTCAAGCTTTTATAAGGAGAAATTTTAAAGCATGTTCATGGAAAGTTCCTACAGTTAAAACTGTATCTCCAGTCTTCTAATACTTTCTCAATAACATTTTGAGTAGCACTCAAGAATGATTACACAGGGACTAAAAGAAAAATAAAATAAAAGTAGTTTTGCAGTCTGCTTAACTTCAAACCCTGGAGAAGAAAAATTTGCTTTGCCTATAAAACAATACAACATAGTTACAAATTGGAAGGATTCTTATTGGCCTGTTTGGATTTTTTGAAGTGATAAATATGTTTACTTGTCCTAGCATCCATTGTGAGATCATGAAATTCCTACACTGATCAGGGAATGAAAATGAAATAAGTGTCAATATATGCTTGTGCTCTTACAGGATTATTAATAAGAAAGCATTATTGATATGATGCTGAAGAACTCACATGTTTAGAGATATGATTTTTCTCCAAAAGGAATAAAATAAAGAGAAAATGAATGGATGGGCATAACTGAGACAAAGGTTTTTCACCAATGCATTAGGTATTAAATTAAAAACATAAGTGATTTTGAAAAAAAAGTTATCTCTGTTTAGTCATTATTTTTGGCTTATTTTTTCTGTATGTCGGGTACACAGGAGAAAATATTTTCAAAGGGTTGTATGCTGTGTTTTGTTTTTTGACACTTCTCCATAAAGATCATGGTCTAATACATTCAATTTGCAATAAATTATATGAGTACCCACCTCACCTAAACATTCTCACTGTGGACCTAAATGACAATTGTGGAAGATGGCTGAAAATAATTTAACTGAAAATGAAGAAATCTCCACTCACTCTTCCACTGGGAGCTGGAATTAATTGCTTGAGGAGGAACCAGGCTTCATCTCTCTCCCCTTACCTCTTTGGGTTGTTCTAAGTCTTTAGTTCTTAAATCTAGAAAAATGGCCCAAACCTACAGAGACTGTAGTCCAGAGGAAACAATAGAGGATAAAGTATATAACTAGCCCTACTTTTCTTACACTTTTCTGACCATCCAAATGAACATAAGAAGTGCTGCCAGTTTCAGAAGTAGGGACCAAATCCTTTATTAGCCACGTCATAAAATGACTTTATTCCTTTTTCTTGCAGAGGAGAAAGTTCCCAGAAGGAAATCATACTCTGTGCACCACATATCTCCTTTGTGAGACAATATTGCAGAGTCTGGTGAGCCCTTAAAGCCATACATTTTATAATGTCTATCAATTAAATAATGCATATAGTATGCATCACCTTATATCTGTCAGCTATGTGCATGTGATACATACCTACTCAAAATATTAATCTCCCTCACTTGTGACAGCCATGCTTCACCAAGCTTTTAAGATTTCTCTAATTCCCTTTTTAACACATCCTGTTTTATGGACATTTAGACAGAGGTACTCAGAAGCCTAAATATGTCTGGAGTTACTAGTAGAAAAAATCATAACAATATAATCTATAACTGTACTTCAAGATGAATGTGTTATAGATACAGAGCTGTTATCTCACCTGTTAACAATTCCATTCTCACCTGCTCACAGAATATAGGCAAACCTGTGGCAATAAAAAACGCCTTATATCAACCCCTGGGTATTTGCAACACCCTACAGCTTAAAAGATCACATTTTCTTTTGGGAAATAAGATTATCTTTTTGATCTGTAGCTTTATTGTGATTTTTTATTTCAATGTTAACTAATTATTAGCATTCCAGTAGTTTCCAAAATTACATGTAAAAATCTCGGGTGAAATAAAAAAAAAAAATTAAGCAAAATTTCTGAATATTCTTTGCTAGTGAACTTTTGTCTTATGCCCACATGCATAGGCATTTTATATTTATGCTACATATAGATATACAGGGTAGTAAAACAGATTTTCTTAAGCAAGCTTCCTTTCTACATAGCTGTAGAAATAGTGGTGAATCCTTAAGGAATCTCTGAGGATGCTATTTCATTTTCTGCCTCCTTCTCCCCAGCCCATCTCTTCCCCCCAGCTATTAACAACAGAGTGATTAGGAAAAAAAACCAGAAAACCCCCAAACCTTTAAATTTTAATATTATTTAATAAAACTTTCTTAGTAAAAAGAAAAAATTATTACTTCTACATTTGTAGTTTTGCGCTTACTATTTTTTTACATTTTTAAATGAAATAAAATATTCAGGCCCAAAAGGAAGCAACATATAACTTTGTTATATTTTCCACAGATTTTCTTTCCTTCAGGTATAGGAACTTTGTGTTGACTTGAACACTGGAGTACTTCATTTACTTTAGGATACCAAATAAATAAACCTGGACACATATTATTGATTCAAACATCTACTCTATTTCATGTACAATTTCTTCAGATAGACCTTGGAAAAAATGAACTTAGGAGCAAAAGTAACACTACTGTCAAGTTTCCTTAAATATCTGTTGAGATCCTCTTTCAAAATGATCCAAACACTTCAACTTCTTTTCGAGTATGGCTCAAAATTTAACTCTGTACTAACCTCATTGATTGCATGTGTATGTTATCTGTCTCAGTCTTTTGTTAAGTGGTTCTAGCAAATAGACTAGGTAAGATTTAAAATCACCCCTCCTCCTAGAGGAAACAGTAAGAAATTCTCTTAGAAGCTGTAGTAACATAGTTCATAAAAGCCTATGGAACTCTGTGCTGAATACAGTTAATGCTCTTTTGACATGATGGTGCCCCACAGTTTGAGCCGCAGTGATACCCTTTGCCTCATAAAGAACATCACTAAACTAACTAACTGCTGTTATTATATGAAGCCAAGAAGCCCATATATATTGCTTTTCTTTGTTTAATGTGAAAAAATGTATAAGTGAGTATACATGAGTTGCACTGATAACTCCATACAAGGCTGATAAATTTATTTTCCACTTATAACTTTTTAAAGGCTTTAAAATTATTCTAAGTCTTGTTTCTTTTCAGAAAAATTAATTTGTTATTCTCTCAGAAAGATTCTCAACCAAAGGATAGTGTCACACTGTGAGGAACTTCACTTCAGCAGCAAGCGTGTATCTCAGATATAATCCAGTTGGTTTACTGAACTTCTCTGTAAGGGCTAGCAGGTTGGAGAGTGGGAGGTCTTTTCAATACTATACTGAGTGTCACAGGGCATCTTTCCAAAAATAAAATGGGGTATCTGCCTACTACCACCAGCACAGGTCAAAATGAAGGTCATATGGGGACTTGCAGAAGAAAATTACTTGATTTTTATGTTTTCAAGTGAGAAATTAAAGAACAAGAGAACAATACCACTGCTGCCAATAAGTCATAGCTTTGCATGACTTTTTTCCCCCATTTGACTACAGCCTCTTTAAATGTTTGTAAATGACTTGATAAGTATAAGAAAGCTTGTTCTACAGAGTGTGAATATCTGGCAGAAGACTTTGAAGATACCTTGGTTTAATGTTCCACTGTCTTGAATTTACATTTAATTATTTTGAAAAAGTAGCGGGTCTTAAAATACCCTGAATGTCATTAAATGGATCTTTACTTAAAGGTTTTGAGGTATCTCTCAGTCAAACTGCTCCATACCTTTCTACAAAATGCTACAGCTGTAGCAGCACTGTAAGTTACTAATTTCCATGCAGTCAAACCAGAAGTAGGTGGTATCATTCTTCCCATGACCCCTTCCTGAACATAGAGTCCCCTCTTGAGGAAAAAGATATAATTCTCTGTTTATGAAATCTCAACTCTGAGCCTTCCCTGATCAAAAGAAGCAAACCAAGACAAACTATTAGATGAGTTGCATCTGTGTTGTAAATTATGTGCTAAGCACTGAGCAGATATCATTAAATTTAATTAGGGCCTTACTCAGTAGATAGGCTGTCAAATTCAAAAGGTGGAAGTATAGTGTTTGAGCAAGTAAGCTACCCTACTTCTGAAAAATCAAAATGAAATTATCTTTCTGTAGCCCATTAATAGTGACACTAGAAGGTGAAGGGGAAAAAAAAGGATGTAACAAAACTCCCAATTAGAGAACATTAATCCACACTTTCTTTTTGCATGTTTAAAGAATGCATTTTCTTTATAGGAGGATTAAGTAGATTACAGCAAACAGAGAATAACATGTAATTTCATTTAACAGTAAAAATACAAATTTTTCATAGTGCAACAGATTGTATTTATCTCTATGGTCTAATCAAAAAGTTAGAATTTTGTTCCTACCTCAACCACAAAATTATGCAGCTTGAAAAACGATAGTGAAGGGGAATCCTAGTGGTTGGTATTTCCAAGTGACATGAAGCATATGCTCCCAGGGTTTCAGTCTTCTTGTACCATCATTGTCTGCAGTATGAGCAAATACAGAAAGATGTCTGTATGTTCTATAATGCTTGAAGACCCTCGTGTGCAGCAAACAGTTGGCAAAATACAGGTTTGTCAAGAACTTTCTTGACAACTTTGAAAGTTTTGTTCAGTGTGGAGCAGCTTTTATTGCTGTCAACTCTTGAGGTGGAATAGCAGGCATAGTAGCTTCAAGTTGCTTCTCTGATACTTTTCTCCTCTAACAAAGACAACCTTTTTTTTTTTCTTTTTTTTTAGCTGATTTGAAAAAAAAGTGGTAGAAATGTACTTAGGAACACACATATGAACATGAACAGTGTGCTGAGAAAAATCTTACTTTTACAGAGTATATTTTTATGAATAATTTTCAATATGTTGTTGTGATGACCTTTCCTGGAAACATAGATCAAGTAAATACTGTAAAATATGAATTAATTTTACATTTCAAGAACAGCATAGTAGAGGAGAACTAAAATGAACTGTCTTTGAAAGTCAAGGGTGCAGAATGCCTTCAGAATTTTCATACTGCATTGCCCAGCTAACCCAATATACTGCCTCTGATGATGGCCCAACCAGATTA
>VYZW01017846.1:19940-51826 GCA_013401315.1 Balaeniceps rex
ACATAGCACAGGATGAAACCAAAAGGGCCACAAAAATAATGCAGTAGTTTATGGCTTAACTCACGCATTGCATCATATCACCTCATTCATAGATCAGTCAGCCAATTTTGATCAAAGGACTGGTTTGCTAGTGGCTAAGGTTTTTCTGGATAGGAACCCATTACAGCAACACAGGCTTTTTGAGTTTATATATTTTGATGACACAAAGCTAGGAACAATAAAGTCATTTGTCTAAATGCTTAATGAATTTTACATTTGTGATATTAGTCCAAGTGTTTTCCAGTATGTATCTTTTTTTTTTTTTCTGCATAAAGGTTGAGGTGTTTATCTAGAAAAAATGGTTTTAGTTTAACTTTTTGTTTTTCCTGGAACCAAAGGAGAATGATAGCCTCAACATCAGGTTTAGTGCAGAGAGAAAGAAACAGAGCTTGCGACTAGTAGATTAACATACTGTATATTCAGAAAAAGGAAATTGCCTTAGGAAGGATTTGAAACATAATAAATCAGTTTCAAGAATAAACCAGAACCATTTATTGTTATGCCACAAGGCCTCTTAAGGATATACTGATTTATTTCTACTGTCTACATACAAAGAATATAAACTGAAATGTTGACTATAATAGCAGAGAAACACTTTTTTTGAATATTCAAATAGATGGTTTTAACCAGGAAGCTGCCAATACCTATTTCCAGTCATCCTGTGGAAACCTAACTGTGACAGATGGCATCCAGCCTGCCTGACATGAATTTTACCTGCTGTATATTCACTGATGATTTAAATCACTGCTACCTATCTGTGTGTGCTTCTACATACATATCTTAGCCTATCTTTCCTTACCTTGAGTTATGCTGCATATAAAAAGCCTACTATTCTGGCATGATAATGATGGTATAGTACAAATCTTTTATACTAGGACATTTTATTTCTTGCTTTTTTCATTTAATTTGTAGGCAGATTCTGTGACCTATTCTCTTTGGACATCTCAGTCCTTCTGGATGAACACTTCTCATCCCCCTGGACCCCCTCAGAAGAAGCCTTGGCACATCTACAGCACTCTTTTGACCTATTCCATTTTTCCACTTTCTCATTTTCTCTATGGAATCCAAATCACTTTTCTTTCATTTTGGAGAGAGTATTTTCATTTGCTTCTCACTTGATATTATGCTATGCCAGCTAAATCTTTCCCTTCTTCTCCATCTACACATTCTCCTACTCATTAACATGTTGTCAGTGTTCAGCATTCCTCCCTCACCTCACACACGTGGAGGTGCTATCTCTTATTCACCTCCTTTGGTGGCAACAGTCATGAAAGTGCTAGAGCAGGGAGGATGCCAGCATTTTAACTACTGTGTTGTCTAAACCTGAGCAGATGGTCTTGTAATCTCCTAGGCAGAAGAGGCTTGAATGTGTGATAGATAAATTCTTTGGGGTGAATTTGTGGGAAAATGGAGGGCTCTGAAATACATGGTGCACTGAGGTCAATGTTTTGAGGGGAAGCTGAGAGGTACTTTGACTTTTTGTCCTCCCTCTATTTAGAGTTTCATCCTAAAATTTAGCCATGACAAAGGTGAGGCTTTAGCTGTTTTAATTTCACATAAGCCTGGATATTGTACAGCTAGGGATGAATAGTACTTCGTCCTTTCCACTTAAAAACATAGAAGCTTTCCTCACGAAATAGCATCAGTCTCCCAATGTCACTGGTGTGTAACCTCTCCCCTAGGGGTCCTCTCAGAGCTGTCTGTGATTCAAGGACTGCTTTTGATATAACATGGTTGTGTAATCTTGGCTCAAACTTCTGAGAAAAATGCTAAGTTGTGAGAAAGAGCTGTGAAAAAGTACTAACCTAGAAAAGAGGGGTAAAATGACAGGCAGAGGTAAGATTGTTGAGACAGGTATAGTTGGTGTCTCAATGATTCCAGGAGAAAAACACTGACATGAGAAGGTATAAAGATGGCACATCAGCAGCACTGAGCATTAGCAATGGAGGCTGACCCTTTCACACCTGCCATCAAGCTGTCTGGCCAGCACAGACTTGCTGCATGCTTTATTGGGGGTGGTAAGCGTATTAATATTTATTCTCCTTTCTTGTTTGTCCAGATTCTCTGTTGTGTGTAATAGCCAAAAATAACTGCTTTATACTCTTCGGATGTGTACACCCTTCTTGCAGTGTCTTTGTTCATGGTAAAAGTTGTCCAAACAAAGTGATGCAGAGAAGGCAGGTTACAGACATCAGCTGAGCAAAGGCATCAGCCCTGTTGAGGAAAAATATCAGGTGGTGATTAACCAGGGAGATTTACATAATAGCTACTGAGTGGGAAGCCTCTCCCTAGAAATCAACATCACTGAGAAAAATTTGGGCCATATAGGTTCTTAATATATGTAAATGGAGAGCTGAACACTTCACCACCATTCTTCTCTCAGTGATCACTAGGTCACTATGCCACTAGTACAGAAACCAGAAATTTGTGCTAAGGAAGCAAAGAAAAAAAACTTAATTTACTGCATCAATTCCATTAATTGACTGATATGGACCCTCCTTGCCCCAATCTATCAGAAAATACTAATGCAATATATAAAGGGAAATACATTTTCCCATTGCAGTCATATTGTACCTTAATTACAAGAAGCTGGATGCAGAAATTTCTAGGCAGAAGTTTTTCCCTCCTGTATTTGATATGACATCGTCTATGATGATCCAACAGGCCACTGCCACCCACAAGTCCACAAATGAAATCCTGGCTCTGTTAGTAGCAAGGGCAGAACTCCCTTTCATTCAAATTTAAAGTCAGAAGACCACATGGATCTATGAACTACTAAGTATTTTATCAATGCTTATCCAAGTATATTGAAAATAATGAAGGTTTGTGCAAGTCAGTATTGCATGATGACTGGGACAGATTTCAGTAGGATCCATCTGTTTTAACATTTTGTAGTGGTTCCTGCCCTTACATTCCCGAACAGTTCTGAAGTAATTAAACTGGGATTAATTCTCATTATGCATTTGACTCTTTTTTCTCTCATTAAGAGATGCTCTTTTTTTGGGGTAGCCAGGTGTGACAAAACTTTTTGCATTTTAGAAGACAAATGTACCCAAAAGAACATCTGTGACTGAAAAATGAAAACAAACAGGAAACAAATGCATGTGCCCTCTTTGAATTACAAGTCAATATCTACAAAACCATGAAAGAAACCAATTAAGACTGAATATAACTTTTATTCCTTGTATTACAGAATATTTCCCATGAGTTTGTTTCCTGAGATGTAAAATGCTACAGTGAAAACATACTGCATACTCTAGATCCATTTTTTAATTAATATATGTCACGATCTGCCTCAAGAAAGAGAATATATCCATAAAACAAGTAATTTTTGTAACTGTCTGTTGGAAATTAGATAATTTTAATTTGTTCTCTGCAGTTGCGACTTACGTTTGTCCAGGCGCTCTGGATATTTTTTAATTGATTATATCACAGTATAGATTTACAATAAGAAATTTATATGGCTACATTTATAAATACATGTTTCTGGTACAATGATAATAGGGAGTTTTCTAACATTCTAGTGTTTTCTAACAAAATTTGAGGCTACTTTGATTTACCTTATTTTTATTTTAATGCCTTTTGTATTTCTAAGATACAAGAAAAAAATTCCTGAAGTCTGTCTGTGTTTGTTTTTATGCAGATGTGCTTTTTCATCAGGTGAGATTGCTACAGCATATGAAAGTGATTCAAGTAATATTGTAAGTCTGTTCTTACTGCTTATTATTTCAAATACATTAAAACACTCAATTCCCCATTCAATGCAGCTTGACCTACAAAACTAACAACTTACTGTTGCCAAAGTATCCGAAGAAGCCAAGCCAAATGGGATTCATCAGGAGAAACACTTTTGAAATGCAGAATTCTAATAATGCACAGTAAATAGGATTTAAGATGGAATCCAGAAATACATCACACCTTTGTCTATTCAAACTGAAACTAATTATTGAAATACAGAAACAATTAAGAAATGTTAATATTTGAAACCACATTTATATATTATAATATGAGAAGTTACTATATTTCTAAAATCTATAGTCAGTGAAGATATCGACACTATTTTCATCCACAGAAAAAACTGAATACTTTCAGTGTAGCTGCTGAAATACAGGTCAACAGTTTTCATGCTGCATGTTTATTTCTTAATGATTGTTATTGGAAGGACAAGAGGGAAGGAAGAGGGAAGGAAGGATAAGAGGGAGAGGTTGTTTGAGGTCTTTTTGTAAGCAGTGTTGAATAAAGAGGGGAACTCAAGCAGTTCCTCAGCATGTAAGGTGGAGAGCAGAGATGTGGAAGGATGCAGTGGCTGATTGCTTGAACATTGCATCAAGATTAATAGCTTGAGAGAGAAAATGCACAACTGGGATGAGCAGTTGAAGTACTCTGGGACAGGGGCATGCAGGAGAAGCAGGGGCTGTAGGGCCTTTAGCGTAAGGGAACAGGTATAGTGAGATCCATACTGAGGCAGGATTCTTCTTTCTGTATTCATTAGAGAAACCAGAAATCCTAATGCCACCATGTCCATGCTCAGACCTTCAAAGGTCTTCTGAATAAATCAGAGGTGTGTCAATGTGATTCCACATCATAGGATTTTTTTTGACTGTACTTTATTTTTTAAACTTGAGAAATCTGAGACAAAAGAAACTCAAGCTGCCTTACAAGAATACTATTCTCTTCGGAAAGTCAAATACACGAGGCTTATGTAACAACATAATTAAGATTGCACTTACTGCCTTAGCTTAGATTCTTTCTATGTTTGTTTGTATGATTTTGTTTTCCAGTCACCAGGATATTGGAGATCCTCATAACCTTTCAGATTTTTATCTTCACAGCATCCTTGTGAATCTCTACTCAGCACTGGCAAGGCCACACCTGGAGTGCTGTGTCCCTTTCTGGGCTCCCTACTGCAAGAGAGATGTGGAACTACCGGAGAAAGTCCTCTAAAGGGCCGCAAAGATGATTAAGGGACTGGAGCATCTCTCATATGAAGAAAGGCTGAGAGAGCTGGGACTGTTTAGCCTGGAGAAGAGAAGACTCATCAATATGTACAAATATCTGAAGAAAGGAAGTAAAGAAGGTGGAGCCAGGCTCTTTTCAGTGGTGCGAGGACAAGAAGCAATGGCCACAAACTGAAACACAGGAAGTTCCCTGGGAACATCAGGAAACACTTTTTAGTTGTGAGGGTGACCAAGCACTAGCAGAGTTTGCCCAGAGAGATTGTGGAGTCTTTATCCTTGGAGAAATTAAAAAGCCATCTGGACATGGTCCTGGGCAACTGGCCTCGCCTGAGCAAGTGGCTTGAGCCAGGTGATCTCCAGAGGTCCCTTCCAACCTCAACCTTTCTGTGACTTTGTGTCAGAATAGTATCTCATAGTTTTTCTCATTTCTGCATTTAGAAACCTGAGGTCTGGATGGGATCCAGACCACTTAAATTCACCAGGTATCTTCCAGTTTGACCTGGAACTTTCCTTGGTATCTACAGGTTACCTATATTTGACCCTCTTCCATTCATGCAAAGAGGCTGAAATTAGAGTAAAAAGAATTTTTGCCACCTTAATATTAATATAATGTGCTTTATTATTCCCAGTTTATAGGACTTAAATAAAATTGTGGTTTGTTTTTTTTTTTTTTTAATTTCTTGTGCCATTACCTTCTCCATTTGGCCTCTGAATTCCCTCTCATCCCTCATCTCCCTGTTGCCGTTCCCCAGAGCCTCCCCAGCCCCTTGCTGCCACTTGCCACCTGGCAGGCAGGACAAGCAGGTAAGCCCTGGGACTCTGTTTCTCTACTATTGACAACAACCGTGTGCTAATTCTGTCACACACACCATAGGCTCACTATCACTTATTATAAACTCTAGGTGCACATGAAGACTTGTAATTTGTACCCCCATAACCTAAAGGTTTGGATGAAGGCGGACTGATTTTTAGAGGTGCTGCACATTGGGAGCTCTCATTGACCTCAGTGCTGTTTGTTTAAAAGTGTGCACAAGACACTTTTTAAGCCAAACACATAAGGAAACATTAAAAAAGATGAGTGGCCTTGATAAACACAGCAAAATGACTAAAAGGAATGAAAATATTACCAACTAATTTTAACTTCATTTTCTGAAATAAAAAGTCGTGGTTTGAAGTTGAGCAGTGAGTGCTGAAAACCTTAAATATCACACATATATCACATATAAATAAAACATATATTTTACACATATGTGTTTCCATCAATCCACCTTTAGCGAAGTGAGCTGTCTCCAGAATTTGATACTTGCTATTTGCAATTTTATGCCTTGATTAAAATGCATATGTTCATCCAGGTACAGTATTTTGATATAATCTCTGCCACACTAATAAAGATCTTGTACTGTGATTTACTCTAGTTGCTTGTCACCTTTTCCAAATAGCAGACATTTAGGGCTGACTAGGTCTAAATTGCCTGTTGGAGCACCACTAAGTATGGAGCCCACAGTCTTAATTTAGGTCCCCAAGTTAGATGCCAGAAGTTAGATGGTGTGAATACCCCCTTCAGAGAACAAGCCATATAAAGGAACAGCAGCTATGTATAGAATGCAGAACAGCCTACTATAAATCTCTTGAACAAAAATGCTATATATCTATATTTGGCAAGTGAAAACCTGCTCCTGAGAGAGGCTCACGCCTTTTAACTCCAGTGAGAACTTCAAGGGAAGCTCTGCACCTGCCAACATCAGGCCTTAAATGATCAAGCATTTCTATCCACTGCCGTGCTCTACCTTGCCTGATCTCAAGCAGGGTTATTACAAGAACAGGGATTACACATAATTTCCCTCTACAGTACTTGGAATTATTTAATCAATGTGCTTTATTCTGCAAGCCATTCTAACCATGCTTGTGAGGGTTTAAATCAAAAGATTGCATTGTGACATGAGCAATCCTTAGAGGAACAAAGCACCCTGCTGTATTCTCTGTGGTGACAGTTAGAAAAATGGCATACACCATTTAGACCCATGGCACTAATGATGGTTCCTAGTCTGAAGTATTATTCTAATATTCTCCCAAGTTTCATTATGATGTCATGCTGCTGTTAATAAATTTTGGAAAGAATCACTTCCTACTGGCCGGTACTATCTTGTGCTACAGCTGACACCAGGCATCTGTCATTAAAACTGCCAGGAAGCTAAATACAAAAGAGGTTTACTGGCCAGACAAAAATTCCCAGAATTTTTAGCGGCTATATCCCTTCTGTGCCTCTTGCGATTAGTAGTGTTACAATGGCTACTTCAATTATGAACATGAAACAACATTTTTTAAAGTAAAAATGGTGAAAAAGGATGTAAACTTTTTTTTCTTTTTAACAGTATCATTACAGTCTCTCTTTTTCACCATCAACATTACAGAGACCATTTTCAATTTTCAAATCTAAAGCCCATACCACTGTTTATAAAACAGTTGAGATAGTGTTTAGATAGTAAAAGTAATATATTTTTAGCTTTTTTTTACATTTTTAATTCCACTGTATAATTTACCTTACCTGTAATGCTTTCCTTTAAAACTGAAACATTTACCCGCTGATTAAATTTTTGTTTTCTGATGTATAAATACTATTTCAATTGCTTAACAAACAAACCTTACTATGTCTTTCAACATTCATTTTCAAAACAAGATATGCAGTCTAAAGGGGAGACACAGCAATTACAAAAGAACTGATGATGTTAATATAAAGCCAATTTATTCCAACATTAGTCTTCGAATTTCAGGACAGGACCTTATTATTTGGGTTCACTTGAGATTATCAATTTATAAGTGGGTTTCAATTCAATATTTAGGGACTGTTGCCAAAGAACCTCTTTAACTAAATCAGAGGCCATATATAAAACCATTTGTTTTGGAACATTTATCTAGAGAGAGTGTAACCTTCTGAATTGGTCTGATTCCTCTTGGAAGAGAAAATAATAAATGCAATAAGGAACAGGTCCATAAATGGTGTATGTATTTTTGAACTGAGTTAAGAAATAAATGTCTTGTGATTCTGGCAAGGAAAGCAAGCAAGTAACCAGACCTGTGAAAGAGGATGAGCCATAGTTTCCTTGTTGTGCTGGCCAGGTCCATAGGACTTTCAGCCAGCAGCAGCAGTTCATATCAGCATCGCACCCCCTGTTATTTAGTCCCATTTTTGTCATTGCCTTCCTCCATGATACCAACAAAATTATTTAATTTGTCTCACACTTGGTATCCCCTTCTGTAAAAGGAGATGACAGTAATACATCTCTCTCTAATGTCAGGAGAATATTTTTGTAAAGTATTCTGAGATCCATTTATATAAAGCTCTAAAAACATTTTATTGTATATCAATACACAGAGAGGAAGAGTTTCAAACATCCTAGTTGCAGAGTTTGATAAAAGTTTAACCTAAGATAAATACGGTATCTGGTTTCCATGTTGTACATTGTTGATTTTTTACAAAAATGCCAATTTGAGTACTTCCAGCAAAGTGGCACTCTCTTTCTGGGCCATGTTAATCTGTCACCATTCACCCTGAGAAGAGGATCTCCATTCTGTGTCCTTCATTTGTCAGAATAAAATGATTTTTAGAAATTAAATTAGATCTTTTTTTTCCTTTTTCTTGTTTTAGTATTGGAAACAGAAAATAATATGTTTAAAGTACACAGGCTTTCTCAAAACATGATGAGATTTCAGCATCAAGGAATTAAACTACCTGGAATATATTTTTCTTTCCTTGATGATGTCCAACAACATGAACAGTTCATCCTTACCTAGCCTTCAGTATCACCTTCTAGGCTTTTTAGATATTAGCATTAGAAATTGATTTCTGTAATGGTATCTTGGCCAAGCTGTAGGTTTTCATAAATTCCTAGACCATAAACCCAAAAGGACCTCGGCAATCATTACCACTTACATAATACAGATTGAAGGGCTTCCCTGAGGTTAGTTCTCGTCCAAAAGACATGTCTTTCAGAACAAATGATTACTTCTGATTTTAAAAGTACTTTTGATAGAGCATCTATCTTAAATCCTTGGAATTTGCTAAAAATGTAGATGAAGCATTTTCTAGCTTCAAATCTAGCCAGTGGAAAAATTAGTTTCTGTCTGTTAGATTGCAGAGCCTATGCTTGTTACCTGCCACAGACAATCCTACTTGAGTTTTTATTTTATAAACTGAATACATAGAGCTTCTCCAGTCTTCTAACATATATTTTGCTTTTCACTTGTTTAAACACTTTATGAAATTTCTCTGTACTGTTTCTGTATCAATATTCTTCATGTAGTCATCAAACGGGCACAGGACCACTGGGGAATTGTATCAACACTACAGACTGAAGCAATGGAAGGACTTTACCTATTGCTTGATATAGGTCTGTGCACCTGAGGACCATATTTGGATTTTGCCACTGAGCTTTCTATAAGAGTTACTATTTATTTCTATATTTATCATACCCTAAGTTCTGTGTCAACTGAAAACTTTGTTTTATATTTTTTCACTATATATGAATTAAAATAAGATGAGACTGACCTCTTCAGAATAGCAGAAGTTTCCTTCTACATGTTCATTTGAGATGTGTCAACTAGCTAGTACTTAACCCTCTTGATTTTATGGTAAATTTTTATTCCCATATTTTTCATATCGAAATAATTAACAGTGCTAAATGATTGTCTTAGACTATTTTAAATATAATTTATGAACAAAATTTATCAACAGAAATTGTCTTCTTATTAAAATGAAACTGAGGAGAATAATTTTCCTTTTTTCTTTCTGATTGTCTTTCATTATATTATCCTTGTTTAATACTTCATTAATTGAGGTCCGTATCACTGTTGCGTTGCTTATCCTGTAGGTTTATATTTCCCAGCTTGGCTTATTTACTCTTCTTAGATAATGGTATAATAGTTATTATGTTCCATTCTTATGGAACTTCTCTATTTGTTCCAAGAAAAATAGAAAAACAGTAGTAATAATCCAGAGAGCTCCTTGATTTCAAGGCTCTTAGATGCAAGGTATCTACAGATGGTAGCCTGAAATTGTTTATCTTCAGTATCTTCTGTTTAACCTCCAGTTACAATTGAAATAGAAAATGTTTTTCCTTATCCTGTAATGTAACTATAACATTTGGCTTTTTCCCCAGAACAGAAATATTTATTGAAAGTTTTTTCTTTTTGAGAATTATTACTGTGTTCAACTATTTCCATTTTGAGTAATGTGTATTCTGAAATCAAATCTGTGTCATAATGAAACTACAGTCCTGAGTTCTTTGTTAATTGATGAAGCCATATAAACCAGTTTCAGATATTTTGAGTCAAACCCCATGAAGCTTTGTGCATCTTTGTGAAGCAATGAATACTCTCTTTATGACAGAAAATCCTAATTGATAATCAGTATCTCAGCAATTGATATTGCTGAGAAATTAAGAACTATTAAATAAATATTTGTTTATAGATGCACATACATGCACACAACACACACATACAGTCACTTTCTTTTTATACCTGTGACTGACAGAAACTGAGCTCTTGCCTAAAAATATCTTTCAAAAGACTTCAAAGAGCTTAGAATTTTTTACAAGAAGTACAGAGATATCCCTATTTTCCCTCCATATGCTGGGGAGATGTGAATCATTAAAGTTCAATTCATGGGTGTATAGCACCTCATGCAAATATTCACAGACATTATTTTGCTTTGATAGTAATTTTGCATTTGCAATGGACACGTGTAAAGGATTACATGAAGTGCAGGGCTCTAGAGGCTCAGTACATTGGAACATTAAAAACAAATTACTCTAATCAGGATATGTAGGAAGCGTTAACACATTTATAATGCCAAAGAAACTCCTGAAATTAACTTGAAATAAGAACAAAATAAGAAACAGACAACACTCAAATGACTCTGGGAAACACAATGCCATACAATTTAGGAGGAAACCAGGATAGATAACAATAGCTAGAAGCCAGAGTGATTTTGGATGCACCTGTGCAAATAGTTTTTTTCAGGGTGTTAAATATAGGAGATACATTCATGCTTGATATAATAAAAGATCAGACCTTTTACTTCAAAGAATCTAAGGGATATAAATAGGGAGAGAGAAAAAAAGAAGCGTATATGTATGTGTGTGCGTGTGGTTTCAGTTTATAAAGATGCAAGTCCTTCTGACGCACAAAGGAATAAACTACTGACAGTCTGCAACGCTAAGAGGCAGGAACTCTGGCAACATGTGTTTAATGCTGGATACGATGTGTTTCTGTTTTCTTTATTGGCATGGTTGCACATATATAATCTGTGCGTTGCCTAGATGAACAGATAGCCTGCACTTAGGGCAGATATGATTTCACAGTTTTATTCTTTTAAATTGATTTGATAGAATCCTGTCTCTTTAATTAGCAGGTAAGACTGTTAATGGAAAATTCTTAAAAAGCCATTTATCCTGATGAAAATAAAATCAGACTGCTACATCTGAGCTATCTTGTAGTTTTGTGAAAAGCACTGCTAGACTGTTTAATACCACACTAATCTGTGACCAGTGATGTGATCAGCACAGGATGTTAAAGAAAACCTGAAGTCCAAACCCTTATCCTGTGACTTTTTGGCTCAAGTCTGCTTGTCATGGCATATTTACTCCTAGGCAGGAATTCAGTTGTCCTGGTTTCAGCTGAGTTAGAGTTACTTTTCTTCCTAGTAGCTGGCATAGTGCTGTGTTTTGGATTTAGTAGGAGAAGAATGCTGATAACACACTGATGTTTTAGTTGTTGCTAAGTAGTGCTTAGGCTAGTCAAGGACTTTCTTTTTCAGCTTCCCATGCTCTGCCAGCTGCACAAGAAGTTGGGAGGGGGCACAGCCCAAGACAGTTGATCCAAATTGACCAAAGGGCTATTCCATACCATATGACGTCATGCTCAGTATATAAACCGAGGGGAGTTAGCCGGGAGGCAGCGATCGCTGCTCGGGGACTGGCTGGGTGTCGGTCGGCGGGTGGTGAGCGGTTGCATCACTTGTTTTCTTTTCCCTGGGTTTTGTTTGTCTCTCTCGTTCTCCTTTTCATTACAATTATTATTATTATTATTATCATTATTATTATTACTATTATTATTATTTTATTTCAATTATTAAACTGTTCTTATCTCAACCCGTGGGTTTTCTTACTCTTGCCCTTCCGATTCTCTCCCCCATCCCACCGGGGAGGGGGAGGGTGAGCGAGCGGCTGCGTGGTGCTTAGTTGCCGACTGGGGCTAAACCACGACATCAGTATAGTGCATAGTCAGATATACATGCTCTTTATAAACTGCAAAAAATATGTTCAGTGTCCAAAATGCTTTATTTCCTTGCATCATTTTAAACAACACACAAGATGTGACCAAAACACACAATATTTTTCATAAAAATCCTCAGGAAGATGCTCTCCTGAAAGAAGCCTTTGCAGAAGTATAAAGATCCTATCCAGGTGACCGAAAGCAGCTCGCCACAGGTTAGACTAGGGCAGCAGGGGAATATGCATTGGCAGTTCCGGAGCGGCGGATGGCCTTTGGCTGCCCCTGTGATCCCGAAGCTGCACTTCAGTTTTTCATTTCAGCTTCACCCAGTGAGCAGGGTCAGCCCTTACTGTCTGCAGCAGATCGATATCTTAGATGCACGTCCATTTCAGGGGGTGCATAGGGTTCCCTTACATAATCCCTCCCTTCTCTTTGTTGGGGCTTTATTTATTCTCGTTATTAACTTACTGTTCATTCCTTTTTACATCATGTATTTTCAAAAGACATAATAAAAAAGTATGATTTTAGCAATAATTTAGTGACAGCTTTAATGATGTGACATAGCATCTTTTTAGTTTATTTTTAAAGCTTAAATTCCTCACTGTTGCTGCAACAGGGTGGTGTAAATGAAAGTTAAAATGTTGACTGACGATGTTGTTATACATCACTTCTGTGTGATGTAAAATCCTTGTGGCTGTTTTCTCAAGGGCTGTTCTTTTATGAGACTGAATTACATCATTGCTTCACAGAAAGCATTTTTCTGCACTATCAAGAGGCACACAGGGTGAGAAAGAGATGAATGCCAGCAGCCAATGGAAGATGCTTCTTCTTAGCACTACTCCGTGAAGACATGCTCCTAAGGGCATGTTTAATTTTGAGCATCAGTGGCCCCACTAAAATCTGGGAGACTTGTCACAGGATTAGTGTTCTTCTAGGATGCCCTTGTATATTTGGGACATTTGGGGTACAATGGCAGTTACAAGCAAGTTTCTGCCCCCTTCCTTCTCTCAACTTTCTCTTTCACAGGCTTATAACGTGCTAAAACAATAGCCTCAACTTGGTCATCTTCCCTTCAAGCAACACAAGGACATCAAGGACTGCAGTTCTCATCCTGCTCCCTTACTGCAGATATCACTTATCTTGCCATACACCGCCACGTGCGTTCAAAGGGAAACTCTGTGCCCACCCCAGAATCATAATAATGCCTCTAAGCAGGATAAAGACAACTTTGTACATAAGATTGATGTTTCTGATCATGTAAAACCCTTTCCTTCCAAAACTCTGGATGACTGGCAAAACAGAAACAAATTCTGTCACCAGCAGTGCAGCACGGTATTTCTTAACAACAGCAAAAATAATACTTAAAAGTAAAGGAATTATATGGTAGAAATGACTGAAGGGTATTTAGTAAGGGCTTGATTGCGTCCACAAGGTGCAGTCATTTCTTAGGGTAGTATAGAGTTCTGTCCTTAGAAAAGAAAAAGGGTCATAGCAAAAGGTTTCAGAGAGAAGAGCTCATGGACTTTTGTATCTTCATCTACAATTCATTTTTTTGTCCACCACTGCTACACGGTGCACAACAAAGGCTCCATAGTTCCCCTTCATAGACCAGCAGATCTTCAGAGGGATGGGGAAGAGAGGGTAGCAAAGAGAACATGAGGTCTGTGTGCAGAGCCAACTTTTTGGCAGACAGAACAGGCAAAGGCAGGGACAGAAAGAAAGGTTGTTTGCATACGCCAGCTGTGCCTTTAAGCACTCCAGAACAGCATATGAGCTAATTGCAAACTGCCCCGCATGGCTAAACTGAACTGACAGACAAAGAAACTATTTGGTGATGTGATATTTATATAAAAATCAAATTAAAGCTGTTTAAAATGGGCATAATACTGAAATGACCTACTAGAGCTCAAACACTCTGGTATCTCTGCTGTCTTAATCAATACACAAGAGATATCAAGGTCATGCTTGGGAAGCAGCATACAAATTAGAGCCTGTTTCCTGTAAGGAAAATCACATAAAGCTGAAGAACATACATATAGATGAAAAAAACCTGATGAAATCTACTACTAACAAAGCAACACAACTCTCTGAAAATTATTGAATATTCTGTTAAACTAAGAACATGGCAACATTAACATTTATATTGGTGAGGTGCATTTTGCTTCTCAGCACATTTCTCCTCCCCACAAAGAGTTCTGGGTGAATGGTTGCAAGAGAGAGAGTGGGTACAAAAATCTACTTTGATCAGGTCAGAGTGGTATCTAACCAGGATCCTACATGAAGAAAACGCAAGAAGTAAGCCTATTCACTGTTATAAATTAATGCCTTTTCTTCAGATCTGAATCAGTCAGCTTGTTCTGGGTCACAGGCTCCCAAACATTTCTCTTTTATAAACCTTGTAGCTGATGAGTTCTTTTTTCCTTACTGTCCAACCCTGCAACTGCCTCTGTGAAATCCCTATTCCCCGCCAGCTTTCTAATTCTTGGTGCTGTTGCCTCCTGCAGCACCACCGGCCTCCCAGCAGCACTGAGTCCTAAAGCAGGTGCAGTAAAAAAGCAGAAAACCATGAAACAACAATACAGAGAGTAGCAGATTAAGATGGAGGAGTGGTTTCTTGGGAAGGATAATGCCTTCCTGTTCTCATAATCATTTTTGCTCCCTCTGTGCAGTAGCATGGACTCCAAGTTAAAAAACCAGACCGATCTTGTACTCCAGGTCTTATCTATGATGTAGATAAGGTTGGTATCTGCTGCTCTAGATGCTAACAGGAACCAAGTACAAATTTGCTCCCTTGAACAAAGGCATGGTAAAGAAATCTATACTTGTTTTCTGCAGTGTTGTTTATGTCTGCCCTTCACTGGATGGGTGAGTGCAGGGGTCCCCCAAATCCTTGCGTGCTCCATGGACCACCAGACCTCTGCCTGAAGGACAACCTACAGACAGCCTGTCTAGTCATGTCCAGTTGCATGCCAAACCATTCAGTGTGCTTGGACTTGAAAACCTAAGAAAAGAACATCAGTTCAAGACTCAGCATAGAAATTGTACCCAGCCAGATTTTACAAAATACCAAGAAGCCCACCCCCGCTCCCTGCCTTTCCGTGCCATCCCAGACAGCAACCAGCATCATACAGCTGTGGGCTACCACTGATCCCATTAAGGCTGCTCGGCTTCTTATCTGCCTCTGACAGGATGCATACAGCAATCTCTTGCTGAGTGACTGGTGGAGCTCTGGCTACTTCGAGTAACAGCCTTTGAGACTGACAGCCTTCTGCGCCCGAAGGGATCAGAAATACGACTGGGAAACAATTTGAATCCTAGCTCTGACACTGCCTTCCTGTATGACATTAGACATATCAGCATCTTACCTCAGGGTGCTGCGTAGGTGACTGTGGAAAATAATAATGTATCATCCTAAATTCCCCGGAGACTGGCTCAGACATCCTAAGCCCAATTGCCTCAGAGAGAATACTTAAATCATATTCTAGGGGGTATTAAGCTCTGAGAGATATCAGAGTGTTCATGAGGTCTAAGCTGAGGACTCTTGCCAGTTCTATTTTGAGAATAAACTCTGCTACCTTTTAAGAAAATAGTTTGGAACGACACAAAAAGAAACTCTGAGGGAGCCCCTTTTCTTGCTGCTCTTTGCTACAGTTTGTCTGCTGAATGATGAAACTCAACCCCAGAGGACTGTAGTAGGCTGAAGCTTGAGATGAGAGGCATACCGATCAAGGGCAACATGTCTACCTACCAGCTCCAAATAACAGTTGATTTATGTTCCTATGTTCTATCTTATTATATATAATATATTCCTATATTCTGTGTCCTATATTCATTTATACTCCTATATATTTTGTTCCTATATGCCGTAAAGAAGCTCTACCTGGTTTAGCAGCATTAGGAAAGAGTAACAGCAATCCTTCTAGCTAAAATAATTTCATTTTATTCAGAAAGATTCAGCAAGTTTAAAAGACATTCCTACCCTTTAAAAAAGTGTTTTCTCTGTGCTTCTTTCAAGGAGCCTAAGGACAACAGATCTGGTTCTCAGAAGATGAGGAGGATGAAAATTCAAGGGGAAAGCTACTCTGTTGAGCATCAGAGGAAGGAAAGTAGGAACCCGAGATGTCAAGAATGAGAAAAATACAGAGAGATAAATACGAGGGATTAGAGGAGTATAAGACATGTGGAGAACAGGGGACTGTTTGGAGTGATAACAGTGATGGGAAGACGGTGGGAACCAAAATAAGTTTCATGTCCTTCAACCTAACTTTGTGCTCACAATAGCTTCAAATGCAGATTAAGTTGCTGTGCTTCACTGAGACTGATTGCTATTTATAGACCCATATTTGTCCTAGTTCTGCAGCATTTACGCATTTTTTTCTTACATTAGAACAAACAAATAATAAAACCTGAAAACATTTGCACTCAATGTACAACGTACCATGGAAAACCTATTTTACTTTTAAAAATGGTATTTTGATACTGAGCTACTTTCAATGATTTTTAATGATTTCTAGGTAGGTAGAAGACATAAAGGTTTTAGATCACATAGTGTAAAAATTATCACTTCTAAAATATTTCAAAAAGTCAGATTAATGTATCTTAATTTTTAAAATGTATCTTAATTTTTAAGAAGTAACGTTTTGACATTAAGGATTGTGCTGCTTATTTTTAGAGAGACACTTTAATTTTATAGATTTTTTTCAAGTTTTCTTGAAAATGTCTACAAATGACCATCACTGTTCAAAAAGTTGAAGATTTAAAGGTATTTCTATTATTTCTTAGTAAAAACCTTGACAAATACAAAAACTATCAATTTACTCAGTGTTCTAACTTACAGGTTTCTTTTGAGATTCAAGCTCATTTATGAAGTTATTTAACTGTATCATATATCACTTTTTAATCAGAAATTTTCATCAATATAAAAAATGATGATCTGATATAGCCTATTTTAAGAATCAAAAACAGAAGGCTGTGCATTCACCAGGCAATCTTCTTTTTCTTTTTTTGGAAACATTCCAGTAAGAAACGGAGGAGCTCAGTTTATCGGTAACCTGAAATGAAACGAAGCAATCATCTTGAAACTTTCTGTATTTAAATCTTCAGATGTTTACACAATCAGAAGTTAAATGAATGACTTAAGTTAATTTTACACTAGCAAAAAAGAAAAGAAAAAGGATCAGTAGAAGAAAACAAAGCTACTGTATGGGGTTTGCATGGCAAGGTTTTGGTAGCAGGGGGTGCTACAGAGGTGGCTTCTGTGAGAACCTGCTAGCAGCTTCCTCTATGTCCAATAGAGCCAATGCCAGCCGGCTCCAAGACAGACCCACCGCTGGCCAAGGCTGAGCCAATCAGCGACAGTGGCAGCGCCTCTGGGATTTAAGAAGAGGGGAAAAAAACCCAACCCTGTGCAATTGCAGCCGGAGAGAGGAGTGAGAATATGTGAGAGGAACAACTCTGCAGACACCAAGGTCAGTGAAGAAGGAGGGGGAGGAGGTGCTCCAGGCACCGGAGCAGAGATTCCCCTGCAGCCCATGGTGAAGACCATGGTAAGGCAGGCTGTCCCCCTGCAGCCCATGGGGGTTATTAACAGTGGAGCAGATATCCACCTGCAGCCCGTGGAGGACCCCACGCCGGAGCAGGTGGATGCCCCCAAAGGAGGTTGTGACCCCATGGGAAGCCCGCACTGGAGCAGGCTCCTGGCAGGACCTGTGGAGAGAGAGGAGCCCATGCTGGAGCAGGTTTTCTGGCAGGACCTGTGACCCCATGGGGGACCCATGCTGGAGCAGTCTGTTCCTGAAGGATTGCACCTCGTGGAAAGGACCCACACTGGAGCAGTTCGTGAAGAACTGTAGCCCGTGGGAAGGACTGACATTGGAGAAGTTCATGGAGGACTGTCTCCCATGGAAGGGACCCCACGCTGGAGCAGGTGAAGAGTGTAAGGAGTCCTCCCCCTGAGGAGGAAGGAGTGGGAGAGACAACATGTGATGAACTGACCACAACCCCCATTCCTCGTCCCCCTGTGCTACTCAGGGGGAGGAGGTAGAGAAAATCAGGAGTGAAGTTGAGCCTGGGAAGAAGGGAGGGGTCGGGGGAAGGTGTTTGTAAGACTTGGGTTTATTTCTCATTACCCTACTCTGATTTGATTGGTAATAAATTAAACTAATTTCCCCAAGTTGAGTCTGTTTTGCCTGTGATAGTAATTGGTGAATGATCTCTCCCTGTCCTTATCTTGACCCACGAGCTATTTATTATATTTTCTCTCCCCTGTCCAGTTGTGGAGGGGAGTGATAGAGTGGCTTTGGTGGGCACCTGGCATCCAGCCAGGGTCAACCCACCACAGCTACAAAGAGCAGAGACAAGTGACTTAGGTTGTGACAAATGATCTGCACCAATTACTAAGAATTGAATACTGGCTTCAAAGTTAGGTGAGACAAGAAAGGCTGAATTTGTCATTGGCTGAGAAATCCATTCCAGCACAAGATTTTAGTATCTGAAAGTATTGTAAGATTATTCAACCTGAGTATGGAGGTGGGACCGTCAGAAGGGAAGCACTGGAGCATTAGTCAGGACGTGAGAGCGGTGGTTGGAATGACAAAGTTGGGGAAGTGTATGTGAGAAGAGCCAAGAGATGCAGAAATGTAAGATGCTTAACAGCGGTCAAGAGAGTTGCATTAAGAAGATGAGCAAGATATAGTGCTAGGAGAGTTTAGATGAAAGGGTATCTATAATAAATGACAACATGATAAATTAGGAAAAACATGGGTCTTGTTTCCTGTTTAGGTGATTTATGACCTTAGAAGCCTGAAGGCTCATCTTGTTAGTGTTCCCATAAGGGGACAGAGGTGGAAAAGCCTTATGCCTTATTATTTGCTTTGCTATGAGGGAAAATTGCTACAACCACCAATTTATCCCCTGTATTTACATCAGAAATTTGTGCTGATTATTTTTGGGAAAAAGAAAGATGTGGTCATCTAGAATGATGCCTAATGATTAAATAATGTAATAAACTATTCATACATCTTTTGACATGTAAAGAAGAGAAAAATGAAGTGTTACAATAGCTTATATCAGACATGAGACACATCCAGCTCTTTGGATCCTATTTGAGAAGCATTCTGCTCTCCTGGCTGTGCATTCAGAGCCTTGTCATGCTCTCTACCCTGACTCACCCTTCTAGTTTGTCTCAGGCATCACGAGGAAAGAGACAACAATGGGCACAAGAAGAGGCAGAAAGACAAGAAATGGAGTGAGACTTCAAGAAAACAAAGGGAGAAGACTGAAAACAATAGAAAAATTGCATATATCTAAAGAAAAATTATTTAAGCCAATCTAAACCAATGTGTCTTGCCATGGGAAGAGAAATTTACCCTTGATAAAAGCATCTTAAAATCCAGCATGACTTTTTTCTATGAGCTCCCAGGATTTTTAACTAAGCCATATAGTCTATTGTGATACGTTATTGTAATCCTTGATTTTCTCTATGATTTAGGGATATTAGTATCATAGAATCATAGAATCATTAAGGTTGGAAAAGACCTCTAAGATCATATAGTCCAACCATCAACCCAACACCACCATGCCTACTAAACCATGTCCCAAAGTTGAACACCTCCAGGGATGATAACTCCACCACCTCTCTGGGCAGCCTATTCCAATGCTTGACCACTCTTTCAGTAAAGAAGTTTTTCCTAATATCCAATCTAAACCTCCCCTGACGCAACTTGAGGCCATTGCCTCTTGTACTATTGCTTGTTACTTGATGGAATAGATCAACACCCACCTCACTACAACCTCCTCTCAGGTAGTTGTAGAGAGTGATAAGGTCTCCCCTCAGCTTCCTCTTCTCCAGGCTAAACAACCCCAGTTCCCTCAGCCGCTCCTCATAAGACTTGCTCTCCAGAACCTTCACCAGCTTCGTTGCCCTTCTCTGGACACGCTCCAGCAACTCAGTGTCTTTCTTGTAGCGAGGGGCCCAAAACTGAACACAGTACTCAAGGTGCAGCCTCACCAGTGCTGAGTACAGGGGCATGATCACTTCCCTAGTCCTGCTAGCCACACTATTCCTGATACAAGCCAGGATGCTGTTGGCCTTCTTGGCCACCTGGGCACACTGCTGGCTTATGTTCAGCTGGCTGTCAACCAGCACCCCCAGGTACTTTTCTGCTGGGCAGCTTTCCAGCCACTCTTCCCCAAGCCTGTAGCGTTGCATGGGGTTGTTGTGATCGAAGTGCAGGACCCGGCACTTGGCTTTGTTGAATCTCATACAATTGACCTCAGCCCATCAATCCAGCCTGTCCAGATCTCTCTGCAGAGCCTTCCTACCCTTGAGCAGATCGACACTCCTGCCCAATTTGGTGTCATCTGCAAACTTACTGAGGGTGCACTCGATCCCCTTGTCCAGATCATTGATAAAGATATTAAACAAGGCTGGCCCAAAAAAAATGAGCCCTGGGGAACACCGCTTGTGACGCTTGTTGTGGTTTTTTTAGTTTGAGCATATGAGCTCTCTGAGGACCAGAAATTGAGGGCCAGATTCCCAGATAGTGTAAAATGTTGGAAATCCATTGACTTCAGAGGCAATTTGGTCTCAATTGCACCACTGAAGTCTGGTCCTCATGTTTTTACTTGCTGCCTGGCACTCTGCAGGGTGTGCATAGTAATAACATCACAACAACGACTGTCATTCAGAGTTCAGAGGATATCATACCATTCAAGGGAAAAAAAAAGAAAACTACACTCTGTAGCTACACCAATTTTTCACTCAAGATAAAAAAACATTTTGTTGCATGCATGAAAAATACAGTGAAAAACATGCAGTAATTTAGACTTGATCTTCACCAATGTTTAGATGGGTGTCTTGAGTAATTTTCCTAGAAGACTTCCCATTTAAAAATCTACTATCAAAACATTTTATGATGTTCTGGACTTTCTGTTCTCTGTGAAAATTCTACAGAGATATACTCCCAAAAAATACTAGAAAATTTGTATGAAAATTATAGTTTGAAATTGCTTTGCCCTTCCCATCTTTTTACAGCATTTTGAAGAACATCTGCAGTTATTTAGTCATGTCAACAAAGTAATCTTGGGGGGGGAAAGCTCTGCAATCATTCCTTATAAAATGGTTATGCTTTCATGCTGTTTTTATAACAGTCTCCATAATAAAAACCCACAGAAATATTACTGCAAGGATTTAAGGTCTTTTCAAAACAGTTTCTAGGAATGGATGCATTATGCTCATTTGGCATAATATGGGATAACAATCAAGCAGGGAATTGAGTATTTTTCCTTTAAAAATATTTTCACTCCAAAACCAAATCTAGGAATTCATTTTTTTTACCTTATTTTACTATAAAAGGCAATCTCATGAAGAAAATATCCTGTAAGACATGTTTTACATTGAGTCTATCATATGCAATATGTGGTAAAAACCCCAAACCCTTAAAATAATAAAATAAAAGGAAATAAGATGACCTTTTTATGCTCTCATATATTAATGGATTTTTAGTTATAATGCTAATACAAATAAAGGTCATACAATGCTAAGATCCATAAAATGCCTTACTGTAACAGTCATATTTGAGGGATTTATATGATTAACATTACATAAAAGTGACCTTCCCTTTAATGTACTGATATTATCATTCCCAGTGAGAATGACCTCACTTTGAGATATCTTATCTTATTAAATCACAACATTTTAGAAAACACCCCCTAATTTGCTTCTTAATGTAATTTTTAAGAAATTGTAATCCGGTGACTGTTATAATAGCTCTAGTGCTTCCTTTATACATCTGTAGGTGACCTATCCATACTGTTTACCCTGAAAGCAAAATGAAGTTGCCTGCTTCCAGCAAATTGTATTGTAACAGAATTTTCTGTTTCTGTGCTACCGTAACCATAGCACAACAACTATTTTAAATAGCCTCAGTACTAAATTATAGCATTCCATACCTGGAAGGATATAAAGTGAAAGACTCTTTTAGAGGGTATAATAGAATAAACATACAGCTATATAAGTGAATTTGTAATTTTTTTATCAAAGTCAAAATCCAAGCAGAAGCAAGGTTTTAACTTATTAATCCTTAGGTCCTAAAATTGAGTCCTAGTATTTACCAACCTATAATTTTATATTGTTTCTCAGCCATTAGCAATGAAAAAAGAAGTCTGTGAAAATAAAGAATTTAAATGGGAAGTAGACCTCAGAAAAAGAGAATCTCAAAAAATATAAGCAAGAACAAACAGATTCGCAGCAGTTCTTAGTTGTACTTCAGATACCTCTTGTTTTTCTCCCCTAAAAGTATACTTTCATTAACCTATTTCTCTACAGAACAGAGCAGCAATAATTCTAGAGCACAATTTACCTTCCTGAGTAACCTTAAAAGGGGGTATGGACAGAAGGGAAGACAACTGTGTAGCTGCCTGGAATATAACACAGATTGCCTCTAGCAAAGGAACATAAGGAGCTAATTACCTTGAAGGTGCAAACTAATCAAGTTAGGGTGACAGCCTGCTCATGTTATTCACATGAACAGCCCAGATGAGGTTACTGAAAACAGTAAGAAGTTGCTGATGAAATGGACAATAACATTTAAAGGCATATGCCCAACGGGGTCAGCCTCAGTCCCAGCCCCTATTCTGTCTTACTGGTCCTAAAGTTCCAATGTCCCATCTAACACTTCATCAGAGCTAAACCCCACGTGTTATACAAAAAACATACTAAATTGTTCTTTCCCCATATGTCTGCGGCAACCTGCTGCTTTTCCAGCTGTTCACCAATCCCAAAATGTAGTAACTATTTCTCTGTGCATAAAGCCCGAATAAACAAATCTGTATATCATGGGTATGGGTTCAGCTGGACTCATCTGTTTTACACACGATGTAGTCTTTTGCACATGCATGATTTATCTGTTTGGGACTGAAAAGGTTCTCGAGCATCTCTCTGACGGGGGTAAAACCATAATGCCTTGAAGAAAAGGATGACTTGTGGATGGTGCCTGCTTTGGATGGCCAGCTCTGCACCAGTTCCTTGTAGATTAGGGCTGTGTTGCCTTCCTATTTTTATATATACAGTAATATTGAAAGGTGAGATTTACAGAAGTTTGGATCAATGTGTAAAAGCCTTCCTACTCATTTAGAGAGAAATACTATTGTTTGTTTCCCAGAAATGGAACAACTCTGATTTTCCTCTCCAAGCTGTTTCACACTAATGTAACTCCCTTCAGAAAAGTGATTTACATCATCATAAAGAGGAACAGAGTCAATAACTACTGAGACAAATAAAGGAAATCTTAATGAGGCTTCTGTGTGTTTTTCAAAATGTTAGGTGAATAATCACAAGAAGGGCACAACTATGCACTGTTAAAGGCTGTTGCTACATCAGCCTGAAAAGGCTGGAGGAGGGTTGCACACCACCACAGCTGGGACAGACAAGTTTGACTTCTCTCCCTATACAGCAAACGCTTGGCCACCAAGCATAAAAGCTTTTTGCTCGCTGGATAAATGAATTAAGATGAAGTATAAGGGGAGGGGAGCGCCTTTGAACAATTCACCTTTTTCCCAGCTGCCACACTTGAAAGGAGTAGGTACTCCTGCTCTGCTGAAGATACTGACCTGGAACTTTTCATAATGGGTAAGAGAGGAAATAAATTGCCAGTTTCTCAGATGTCTGTATGCACTTATCTTCCCTCCCACTTCTATTTGGCAAGACCAAATCCAGTATCATAAAAGCTAGGGGGTTTTTTTGCTTTGTTGGTTTTTTTATTTTCCCTGTGTGTGTGTTGTTGTTTTTTTTTTGTGTATTCTGAAAATTTAAAGATGATCAACTAATGTAGCAGATCAGATGATGTCAACCGGTGTACCATCAAATTCGGAATAAGGCAATCTATTCTGTATTTCCTTTCTTCATTGGCAAAGAAGGAACTGTATTTCTTTAATTGTCCCTCAGGTAGGTTGTGAGTGAAGTTGAGCAAAATGTTTCAGAATCTATAATCTATTGATTATATACAATCAACTGATTATATATCATCTATTGACCATACATCTTTTAATGATATACTATTCACCAAAAATATTTTATTGGAATTACTTGTGAATTTTTCTGATTTAGGATTAATTATTTCACACGAAAAGCTGTGTTTTAAAGACGAAGTAAAAATGAATTATGTGAAAACAGCCACCTGTAAAACATACAAAAAATACTTTAACTTTTCACTTAAAATTTCCCCTTTTATAAGAAATATAAATTAAAGATGGTATGAACCTCATTCAAAATCAGTGAAACTTTCAATTATTGTCATATAAATATTTCAGTCAAGCTGAAAATATTTTTTTTCTATTTTGCAGTTTGGCTAATAAACTAAAAGGAATCAATTCTTTGCTCAAGCCTTCTTGTGATGATAAACATTAGTGTGAGAAGGCAGAAATACATGAGTAGAATGTAATTATTAACTGAAGTCAATGTGTATTAATTGTCTGAAAATAAGTAGTAAGGGTTTTTTTATGTAGTTTGGTGTGTATCCAACTCTAAGTTTTCAAGAAGATTTAAGAGTTTATGTCAGAGATTTAATCACTTTTTGCGAGATAAGGGTGATCAGAGATAACCTTCAGCTGTTCCATAGTTTCTTTAAACTTTGATTTGTCATTAGCAGAATGATTTAAGGTCTGTTCTATTCCTGAATACTTACATCTTTGGTTTTCATTAAGGAAATGTGTACATGCTTTGGAAAACAAGCAAGTTGCAGTTGAAATTTTTGTTGTTCATAAAAAAATGATATATTTTAAACAAACATGGAAATAGTGGAAGAATAAATTCTACTTTTTAAATTGGTTTGATTCTGAGCTATATTCTGTATACTTTGCAAATGTATTAAATTTAAGAGACATGGGAGTAGTAACTGCATTCTTTCTTTCCTTTAAAAGAGGCCAGACTCAGATTATTCTTCAGATGATAATCACATTTTCAGCTCTGCTTTCATATATTGACAGTCTTAAATTTCAGTGAGACACAATGCACTTTTAAATACTTAAAATATTTTTTTGATTTCCTGAAAACACCTGCTTCCTGATGGAGGAAAAAGTAGAAATTACACAGAAAAATCCTTGTCTGCTATTTGGAACACCTCAGAAAATGTCACAGCTGGGATTTATTGGCTACAATAGTCCCATTGATTTCAGTGTATTTTGAGGGCCATCTTGAGACCTTCTGAAAGACCAGATTTGCTGTGTCAACAATTATGTTATGATTGTGGTGGCAGGCATAGCCAGAGCCTGGTGGGATGCTACATGCCTGCACATATCTACTGGCTTCAGTGAGCAGTCAGAAGCATTTTGCAGGTGAAGCACGTGGCAGGTCTGAGGCTGGAAAGCTGGTGGCTCACCACGGTGCTCAGCTCATGAGGTTTTCAGGCCAGCTAGACACCGGGGCTGTTGAGGTAGACAGTATACCTCCACAGGCCAACTCCTCATAAAGTACTGATTATTCAGTTTGAAGAACCATAAATTGGTTTTACTGATTAATTCCAGTTTAGGCAAACATTGAAGAAAACCCTAATCTTTCTTCAATTTTCA
The DNA here is from genome assembly GCA_013401315.1 of Balaeniceps rex. Taxonomy (NCBI): domain Eukaryota; kingdom Metazoa; phylum Chordata; class Aves; order Pelecaniformes; family Balaenicipitidae; genus Balaeniceps; species Balaeniceps rex. The sequence goes on from VYZW01017846.1 coordinate 45,776, forward strand.
GATTTTCCTCGCTTTTGCATTTCTTTGGCAGGTTCTGTAAGAAAAAAAAAAATTGCTCTAGTAATCCTGAGCGTATCTGTAAATTCCCAATCAATGTTTGAACCCATTGTCCAAAGTCTACCAAATTTGATAGAGAAATAATGATACAAACTATAACAAGTTCTTCAAATTTTTTTAAATGACTACTGCTAAATATGAACAACCTATTAATATCTCCACTGAGGGAGTGATCGTAGTGTGAATTATCCTCGAATTAGACATGAGAAAATCCATGCAGGAGAGAAAGATAGGTTATGAATGCCCCCAAAACAGAAAAAGTTTCAATTAGAGATTACAACTTAAGTTGTTAGAAAATCCAAACAAGAGGCACAGTACAACAGAAAAAGAGTTCATCAGTTCTTCCACTACTTCTACTACTTCTTGCAATGAATTTTTTGAGTACTATGTTCATAGTTAGTTAACGGTATAAAGTTTTCTGTAATCCTATGGATAAAAATAGTTACAGAAACTGAAAACACCAGCATGGCATATATAATTTCACATTTAATGAATTATTATTAACTTTGTAGAGTTGCTAATTCATTATAGGAAAATCTCTTTATTCAAGTTGTAGTTTCAGTCTGAAAGAGATACGTTGGTTCACATTCAAAAATTATGCCCACAGCTATCAGGTACAGAATTATTACATTTAAGGTGAAAGTGTGCAGAACAGATATTTGAAGAGCAGGACTAAATTAGATGATTAGACCAGGTGTTCGACATGAGTACGCACTGGTTAGTAGCTTTGTGCTTTCACTAGTAAAAAAGTTATGTTTTTTAATGTATTTTTTGTGGTACTAGTAAACTAAAGGTTTGTTAATTTTAATTTATCATTTATTTGATTCATACAGTATTGTTAGCTTCCAGGGTGTGAGGGAACATGAAAATCATCCAATGGATGGTTTTGTTCTACAGCCCACCTCTGTACTTCTTTCTCATGATAAAACATGGCTCTGCATGTGCCTCAGCACAAAATTCTGATCCACAAACTTCAACACAGTTTTGCTGTGGTCTGATGGGACCATATTTTCCAGGAATTTACATCTGATTAATGATTGTAACAGTGAGACAGAATGGGGAATAAATTTCATGACCTGTGTGAGGAAAAAAGAAAAGAACTAATAGTAGATTAGTGAACAACAACATACCTGGCTACTCATTTCTTACAGACCTGTTTAACACCTTTAGATGTCCACAGAGATGTGTGTATTTGTATGAGTACCTAGAACTGCTGCCTTGGTGTAGCTTTTACATCAGAGTTTTCAGAACAACACTTCAAGTTAGAACTACAAGTGTCAATACCCTGGACATCAGCTAGATTTCACTGCGAGTGATCTTCAGATCCATTTTGAGTGCATGTTTATACAATCAGAGTAATTACATTTTATTACTTATTCCCACTGCAGTTTTGAGTGTATTCTTCTGCTGAGGTTCTACAAAACTCAGAAAGACGCCAAGTGGAGCTCTTTAACCAGAAATAATGAATGCTAGAAGACGCCCAAATCTAATTTATATCATGTATCTTGATCACTCCACCAACGATCCAGTTTACAACGAAACAGAGCTGGCTTGATTCTGCTTCAGCCCCTGGTAAAGCAGTTAACCTTATGGTGCTGAACCTTCTGAATATTATTGGAACAAAATATTTTCCATTTAGAAGAGTCTGTCTTACTTTCTGTATGTGACTATTACAACTTACTAGACATTTATTTCAGCTTTATTTTACTTTCAGCTACAAATGAGCTGTTCACTTAAACTGACATAAATTTTCTGCACAGATTAAAGTGGAAGACACGAACCATTTACTGCAGAGAAATGTAATATTACTACTATGATTATATCACCCCTTCAGTCTCTAAAAACCCTTTTAATGTGCCAGATTTATTAAAAAGCTCACATGTTTATCAAAATACCAATCAGCTAAAACCAGTCATTCAGAGGGGAAAAAAATGAGTTGTCTGGGAAGAAGTACATTCGGTTCGGATTTCACTGTACTTAACAGCAGAAGATATAGGATAATGTCTCAAAAGATGGATGTTCCTGGCATTCACTCTTTCTTTAGCTTTAGAAACACTGTATTCTACTGTGCCAAAGGAACTCTCATTTCTTTCTCAAGCCAGAAATAAAGGATGAGAAAATCTTTGAGCCTGGGAATCCAAGCCTTATTCTTTGGATGACCAGAACCAGAGCATTTAGGCAAATGACTGTCTCCATCCCTTTTGAGCTCTGATGTTTTAAAAGGAAAGAGTGAGTCAATTATCCATGCTCAAAAGGGATCACAGACTTTTATACATCCATGTGATGTTTACCAGGCTATGAATTTCAATCCCATGCAGATGCCTAGATCAGGATGGGAGTTAAGTTTTCTTGTGTTTCTAAATTTACTTGCACGCCTTAACTGCATAAACCACCGCCATGTTAGGTCTGCTTGGATGAACTTTACACAAGAATGTGTAGAGTCCACACAGCTCACCATGGCACCATCCAGTAAGCAATGGTGGTGCAGCTCAAAAATGGTGGCTGCAGCTCAAAAAGGTATCAAGTTAGCTGGCCTTGAAGTTCAGGTCAGATTAGTTATTTGCTTGTGTAGCACTGAAGCAATTGTGCTGTTTTCAGTCTAGAAACCTTTAGGAAACTCTAACATGTGGGTTTGTGCACTGTGTTTTACTGAGCATAGGAAATATGAGTTATGAGCAAAGAAGAAGATGTGTTCAAAGTCAGGAAACCAAATTCCTTAAAGTGTGGAGTTACAGAAAGGAACAGAGGGATCATGACAGAGAATTTTTTTTTCCATTCTTAAAAGATTTACATTGTAATACAAAACAAAGATAGACAATATCAGTAATACCTCTGCATTTTACAGGACTCAGAGAAAAATCTTAAAATAACCTGTACCATGCAGTAAATCCTTTTGATGGATCCGAACATTTTGAAATTGAAAGGTCTGCATTAAAATCTGGTTTCACATCATCCTTAAAAGTAGTCGTTTCCATGTTAGGGTAAAATAGTGATGCTATGTACATTACAAAACAAATGACCAAGTAAAGAATTCTTGCCTCCACTGGTCTCTGACTCTTGCATTCTTAATCTTTTTCTCAGAACACTGAAATAAAATTAAAACAATCTAGATTTAAATTGACCATCTGTCCATTTTGCTTTCTTCTACTGTCTTCACAGCTTTGATTTCTTCATTTGTGTTTTCTTAAGTTCAATACTCAGTAATTCACAAAGTCCAAAATGCTGGTTGGTAAAGAGAAAACAAGGTGATGAGAGACAGTTTCTCTTATTGAACTTCTTGGGAACAAATGCAATGTAAAGCTTACTGATCCATAGTGCAAGAGGCTATCAGACCCTAAGGGCTGGATCTGTTTCACATAATTTTAATCATCCTAAAGTTAGTTACTTCATAAACTTTAGTCATCTATGCTTCCTTTCTAATCAAGGGAGAGAAACAGATACTTCCACAGGGTAATAAAAAGGATATGCACCCTCATAAGATGCCTTTTCCCTTCTTCAGTGATGGAAAACTTCCATGATTTACCTAAAATATCTATACCCATATCTATAATCTTAATTGAGATGAACTCCAAGCTAAAACCTGAACCTAAATGCTTAAGTATGCCATGAAATTGTATATTACTAAGCTTACTTACATTTCTTTTTATATAATTCTGGAGTATGGGCTGAAAAAACCCATACGATTTACAGGCATAAATCATGTACCAATTCATGTACCATGAATCACATGCCAGTTCTATTGACAAACCTGTGCCTGCTTGTATGGATGTGGCTTTGATGGAAAGTTCTGTCACAATTTCTATTTTGAGACATGCGAAGATTTACTTCAAGATTGCTAGGGACCTAAAAGGCTGAAACTCAATTTGATCTTGAGAATGACAGGGAGACACTGACTCATTAATCTGTTTAGGGGCCTCTTGTGTTCATTGTTTTGTTATGAACAGAATGGTTATGAAAAGCAAAATAAATCCAGTTGTAGAGCTGTTAAAGAGGTTAAAAGAATAACTAGTGCTTAGTTCATTTGGTTTTAAATGATGGTGTTTCTATTACTTTGGCTTGGGATTTTTTTGTGTTTAGCGTCCTGTTTGGATGTTAGGTCACCGGATTATTTCAGCACACTATTGTGCTGACTTTTTAAAGTATATTGTGAGCCCTAAATCTTATTTTTATGTTTTTACTGAAAGAATTTTTATTTTCTGCATATCATAAATCAATACAGAAGACCTGATTTTGAAAGCAGAAATATCTCCAAACCATGCAAAACTGTAGCCCCTGATATGACTGTAAAATTACCATAAGTAGTTAGGCAAGCCGGGCTTTTTGTGCAAAAATGTTCAAATTTATAAAGGCAACTATTGTAGTAAAGCATGCAGATTTACAATTTCATTCATGTTTTGTGTCTCAGCCCTGGGATTCTGTATGTTTCAAAAATCAGTGCCGAATGTTAATAGTAGAAATACAGCATTATTAGGATAATTTTGTTCAGTATCTAAGGGCTAAAATTAATTTAAAAATAAGCTGTTATATTTTTATAAAGGCATATTTTATGGAAACATGATGAAAGCGTTGGACACATTATTCCTGTAATCAGGCCCAGTCCCTTGCTAGACAATTTCATAATCTTTTTACTTTGCATTATCTAGACCAATAAAGACTTCACAGTAATTTAGAAATTATATTGTGTCAAAGAAGTAGAAATAGTTATGAGGGTAAGCAGTTTTCATCTTCCTGTAGTTTCTAATTTTATATAAGCCTTCTTATTTCATTCCTCAGCTGTTATGGTAGAACCTACTAAATTCCTTCAACTTTTTCGATTTCTGTGATCTCATATGCACCAAGCTTTTGAGGGGGAGTTGACTCTCTTGCTTTTGTCAGGAGTACCTATGGGATTTCCTAGTGGACTTTCACCAGGCCAGCTTAGTACCTAAGAAAGCATCAGACTTATCCAGCCCTCTGTAACCTAGCTAATATGGAAAATGCTCCAACCAATTCTTCCTCCATTTTCACTGCAGGCATCTGTATCTCCTGTGATAATAAAGGTAACTACACACAAGGTGCACAGTACAGTGTGGTTCTAGCCTTAGGCATTTTTTTAAACTTTCATTGCTTTGTATATGCATCTGTGTAAACAATGGCTATGACTAGATTACTCAACAGTTTGGGGCTGTAATAGATTGCTTTTTTTCACAGGCAAAATACATTTTCTAAGAAGGTAAAGTGAGCAAAAGTGTATAAAAAGTAAAAAGAAAAAGGGTAAAGCTTGTCTGCATGAAAGTAAATTTTTTAGGACTAATCTGAAGATGTGGACTGACATGAAGACATGGTCAAACATACAGATCAACATCCTGTAAAGAGACATGGAATAATAGAAAACAATTGCCTCTATTGACAGAGGATTTGAAAAAGAATGAGCTATCTTTATGTTATAAATTGTAGATAACTCAGTTAAAGTACTCAGACTGCTTAAGCACTATGGAGATGGACATAGTATAAGACACTTAGAAAAAAATTCACAAACCTTCGTCCATCTTATCGAACACATAAATCCATGAAAACTGTGTAACTATTGCTTGCAAAACTCCTTCAAAAATAGTACACATAACTGATATGTAGATATTTAATATGAAAGATTATTATGAGAAACTGTACCTCCCACAAGTGTAGTATTTCTTTACAACTTACATCTTATTTGAACTAAGTGAATAACCATCTCCTTTCGCAGGTTAATCTCTGAACATGATGCACAGACTCTAATATGGCAAAATGATTCTGTAATACTTAGAAATAATTTGAGGATATGTACAATACAAAAAAGAGAAACTGATTTAATTAACTCTGAGCAATCTTGTGATGGGAAAAAACTTGTTAATTTTCAAATGCTAGCCCACAGTTCATTAGGTTTAATTTAACTAACCATGTCATAGAGGAGGTAATCTTAGCCTACACAAAATTTTGTTCTACCACCTTTTGGGTACATAAAAAAACACCTGCTTT
>VYZW01017846.1:54030-78165 GCA_013401315.1 Balaeniceps rex
AGGGAAAACTGTTCACTGATTTCACCCTCTCTTTCATGGACCCATGAGCAGCCTATGAGTCACTCAGGCCAATGCTTGTTAACAAATATGATCCTGAAGAAAGGCACTGAATTGTGAAGCTTACTTGGAAGGGGCTTATGCAATGGCTGAAGCACCAGGTAAACTATCAGCCATAGAAGAAAATGTACAGTCGTCCTAATTTAATGATCCTGAATATTTACATAGCACTGAATGTAAGTTTGCTACTGTTGGAGAGAGAGCTGCCTCCATCTCTCCCAATTTCTCTCACCTTCATTACCAGCTAGTTAAAAACCAAAACAAGCAATCCCCATGCTTCCAAATAAGGATCCCCAAAACAGTGATGACTTCCTATCTGGAATTCCTGGATAATTTGTCCCCAGGTTGCACTCAGTTTGCCTTTAATGACAAGAAAAAGTTGCTATAAACTTTGTAATATAATCTGCTCCTGAGAATTTGCATTTTGTATTAGAACATAAGACAGCTTGTTGTAAAAGAAACTGCGAAAATCCAAACTGGCCCATAAAGCAGAACTGTACTCCTGAGTGCAAATTCGGTTTTTGAATTGAAATGTTAGTTTAGAATGTACCATTCTTGTTTGCTCTACCTCTGATGGACATTTTGTTTTTTCACCTGGCCTCTTTCCAATATTTTTGTTCCAAGCATTTATGTAGCACTCCAAGGAGTCAAGGATAGAATACTTTCATAAATAAAAGATGTGTTTGTATAATTACTAGGTAGAGAAAATAACTATTCCTGGGTTTAGTTTATTTCTTTTTGAATGCACACAGAAGGCTTGCATTTTTCGTTTCCACTTTCGGTCAACAGCCAAAGCCCTCTTTACAATCTTGATATATGAACACTAATTCAAAATATTGCATGGTGTGACAGTACTAATAGAAATAGTGTTATCTTTCTATATTTCTTTTCAGGTGGCCAGCTGGAAAACCTTCTGGATTCTGTGGCATTCTGTAAAAGGCCTGGTAAATTAAAAAACTGAAGGGTTGGATTTTTTAGCTATAAAAATAAAGCCTCAAGCCATTAGATAAGACTGATATTAGTCATTTTAGGGTTATGGTTTAAGTAGCTTATTTTCTTATTTGTGTCACAAAATTCAGCTGCAGATGAAATGCTGAATAAGGATAGCAGGTCTTCTAGGCCTAGCATTAAAGCAAAAATAAAAGGATGAACTTTGAATAATTTTTATTAATTGTTTCACTTTTTTCTTTTGTTGATATTGAAATCAGGCTCTTAAACCAAGAATCTTTCCTTACTCTAGCAAAACAAGCAAGTAAGATGTGGTAGTACTCTTCACCTGTATCTTAATAATGAAATACTACAACACGTACCCACTATATGGGAAAGCACATCCAGGTTCAAAGTTTCTCTGCTTGATCTTCAGTAAATGTTCATACTTTACTTTCCTGTAAAAATACCCTATTCTACTGGACATTCAAAAGTGAGGTGCTATGGGAGTGAATGAGTTAATGTGTAGCAAGACATTACCTCAGGAGAACGTGTTTCAGGATCAACAAATTTAGTCCTTTATGGATCCATGCAGTTTTCTCACACTTAAAAATTTTGCCAATGTACAATGAACTTACTCCTCTTATTTCCAGTTTGCAGTCTGCTCACTGCTTTTATAGGAAGGATGGCTATGGTTTGATGGCTTAAGCATCACCTTTTGACTCCTATGTCTCTGGCCTTACTCCTTCCTCTTGACGCTGTTCCCTCAGCTGTCAGCCTGGGCAGTAACAAGTTCAAGCTGATTTCTGAGGTTTTAGGTAATCACAAGGAAAGGGGAGAAAGGGAGCAAAGAGGATGTAACAGAAAGTGTACCAGAAGGTTGGAAAGGTACAGTAGGAAATATGCAGTAGGATAAAAGGGATTCTGAGGTACAAGGATGAGTTCCTAGTTTGGGACAGTGGGGAACTTGGAAACAAGGCAAGTTTTTTGCTTTTACAGTAAAATCTGGACCCAGCCCTGAATCTTTACATAGCCACAGAGGCGGGAATGAAGCATTTAATGGAAGGGGAGAAGAAAGGATTTGAGGTTACTGCAACAGGGGAGTAGAAAGATGCAAAATGAGTACAAAAAAGGACCTTCAGGTACCTTGGGCTTTCTTGCAGACTGAGACCTGCCTTCGAATCTAGATCCAAATTCAAGGATCTGTCTTTAATCCACTTGTTGGATATTGAAGGTATGTGATTGGACATCTATTTTTAGAATTAGGTAAGAAACAGGACATCCTGTGAGAGGCCAAAATCCTACTTGATGCTACACTTGATTAATTGGTAGGCTGGGCTGAATTAATTTTAAGATTAACTTTGTTTTATTTCTTTCCTGTGGCATTATGTCAAGGTGAAAATGTATTGACTTGTATTAATTTCTTTTGTTCTGGCACATTCCATGTATTCAAGTTAATTTATAAATGGGTTGTTATAGTCTGGTTTGGCACATCACCTTGATAGTGACTTTTGAAAGGTACTGGTTAGTGCAAATGCTGTTGAAACACTTTACGCAGCTGATATTTTAAAATCTCTTTAAAATAGCGCAATCTGACATAGCAATTAATTATTCTCCTGCCACCCAGTAAGAAGGATGATCCTTACTTCAGCATAGCTTTGACTGAGGAGTATTTACAATGATTTACACCAGCTCACAAGCCAGTCCTAACTTCTTAGCCTTGTAACTTCAAGTTCAGTCATTCTAGGAAAGATGACATAATTGTTTCTATTCTACCATCAATTTCCTGAAAACCTTCTGAACAATCTGTCGTCTTCTGAGAATAAATAATCTGGACACAGAGCTTCATCTTTCATCTCTTGCTTTTTGTGCAGAAAATAACTTCTGTGCAAAATGAGTTGCAAATTGGGTATAATACAAAACACTAACAATCAACACAGTTGTATAAGGCACAACACAGTATGTAAGAAGGCAGGGGAGAAAGAGTAATATCCTATTTCATTGAACTTTAGTAAATGTGACTCAAATATTTCAGTAGTTTAGAGAACCACTGAGAAAATAAGTTTTCCCCACTGCAAAAAAAAAAAAGAAAAAAAATGGTGTGCATGTGTTGTAAACAACTTCAGTACTGAAAGGACTGAAAAGACAGAAAATCCCCATTCGCCAGTGAAACTACTCTCAATCAGGACAAATTTCCAGCTGAAATTGCATTTGAATTGACACCATTGCACTTCACTGGAAAACCCTACATAACCACAGCAAACTCTAAGGAATGGTAACACACAAGAGCCACCCAACAGCCTCCTTCCCTTGGTTTCAAGGGAACTATAACAAAGTAAAATATCACTGGATCTTTTGGAAATCAGGCTACTGATGACTGTGTACATAGAACATTTGCTAAGAAAACTGCTTTAAATGTATGGAAATGTAAACATTTTTGTTGAAATCCTATGTTGTTCATCTCCCTAGCTACTTTTCTATAGGGTAAGAAAGTATGCACATTTGAGCTGAGCCCTGCCTATTAACAAATGGCGCTATCTCTGAAAATGAATGGTCAACACAGAAAAAGAAGAGAAGAAAGGTGGAGATGAAAAGAGAGAGAGAGACCATACTGAGTAGAAAATATGGGTAAAATATGGGAGGCAGAAGATGAGGAGTGCATAAATGGAGTAAAGAATGATGTGGATGAGTGAAGTAGATTACAGAGACTGGAGTGTGGTACCAACTGTGAAAGCTGTGACTGAGATGAAATTCATAGTGTCTCTGACAAGAACCTTACAGTTCACAGTAGAGATACCAAAATGTATGATTTGCTCGCTTAAACTATATTGGCCTAGCAGACAAAATGTTATACTTGAGTCAGTAAAGCTGTTATTTTGTTTTAAAAAGCTATGTGAGACTCTTAGTGTCTGGGATCCTGGAAGCTAGTAAGTCAAATTATGTGCTTACAGTACAATAAAACAATGTTTTTATTCACACTAACTAATACGAAGAAGAATTGGGTTGTGTAGGATAACAATTTAAAAATAACTTTGGGAATTCCAGCATTCTGTCTACATATATCTAAAGTCTTTGCATGCAGTGCTAAATTATAGCTGGGCAAAGAACTACATTTTACCAGATATTAGTGATTATCCATAGTAAAGTAGTGCAGTAATATTAGATCATGCGTAAAAGAGCTAATACAAGGTTCAGTACAGCATTTTATATTTTATTTAATACATACCACCTTTTTTTTTGCTGTTTTGGGATTTTTAGATAAAGAAAAACAGAAATGCAAAGGAGAAAATTGAGTTGGCATCACAAGGCACATCAGCAGCAAAAGGAAGACTAGGGAAAACATGGTCCTGCCACTGGATGGGGCAGGCTGACAAAGGACATGGAAAAGGCCAATGCCTCAAGGCCTTCTTTGCCTCAGTCTTTACTGGTACAATGAGATTTCAGGAATCCCAGGTCCCTGAGAACAGAGAGGAAGTGTGCAGCAAAGAAGACTTACCCTTGGTGGAGGAGGATCTGATCAGGGAATATTTAAACAAAGCAAAATCCATAGAACCCAATGGGATGCGCCCAGGAGTGCTCATGGGGCTGGCCAGTGTCATTGCAGGACTACTCACAACAATCTTTGAAAAGTTATGGCAAACGCTGGAGGTTTCTGAGGACTGGAAGACAGCAAATGTCACTCCTGTCTTTAGGAAGGGCAGGAATGAGGATCAGCAGACCTACAGGTCAGTTAGCCTCACCTTGATCTCTGCAAAGGTGATGGAGTAAATAATCCAGGAAACCATTTCCAAACATATGAAGGACAAGAAGGTGATTGGGAGTTGTCAGCATGGATTTGTGAAGCATTCCTGACTGACCTGAAAGCCTTCTGCAATGAGATGACTGGCTTGGTGCATATAGGGAGAGGGGGTTTATGTTTGTCTTGACTTCAGTAAGGCTTACAGCACTGTACCCCATAAAATCCTCTTAGTCAAACTGGTGAAGTATCGCTAGATAAATGAATGGTGAGGTGGTTTGAAAACTGACTAAACCATTGGGCTCAAAGGGTTGTGGTCAGGAGCATGAAGTCCACATGAAGGCCAGTCACTAATGGTGTACTCCAGTGGCTGATACTGGGGTCAATATGTTTTAACATCTTCACTGATGACCTGGACCAGAGGACAGAATGTACCCTCAGCAGGTTTGCAGATGATACAAAACTGAGAGGAGTGGTTGATGAGCCATGTGGTTATGCTGACATTCAGAGGGATGTCAGCAACCTGGAGAAACAGACACCTGGGAAGGAATAACAGTGTGTACTGGTACAGGCTGAGGGCTGACTGGCTGGGAAGCAGCTTTGCAGAGAAGCTGGTGGAGGTCCTAGTGGACCATGAGCCAGCAATGTGCCCTTGTGGCAAGGAGGACCAACAGCCTCTCCAGGGCTGCATCAGGAACAGCATCACATAGCTTGCAGGTTGAGGGTGTGATCCTTTTCCCCTCCTCAGCGCTGGAGAGGCCACATTTGGAGTGCTGCATCCCGTCCTGGGCTCCCCAGTTCAAAAGGGACATGGACATACTCCAGTGACGAGCCACAAAGATGATGAAGGGCTCGGAACATGTGAGCTATGTAGAGAGGCTGAGCGCGCTGGTATTGTTCAACCTGGAGAGGAGAAAGCTCAGGGGTATCTTATACATGTGTATAAACACCTGATAGGGGTGGAAGTTAAGATTATGGAAAGAGACTCTTCTGAGTGGTGCCCAATGACAGGGCAAGAAGCAATGGGCAGAAATTTAAATAGTGAGGGTGTTCACCTACAATGAAGAACAGCTCTAACATAGAATAACATATTTTCTCCTATACATAAATATTAAAAGGATGAATGTATGTAATGATTAAACCTTGATCAACACCCCATGCCCAGTATCTTTGCCACTTCAGCTGTACGCTTTTGTTAATTTTGTCAGGACTACAGATTCCATTTAACCCTCCCATGGAACATGCACTTCTCTGCTAGCAAGCTTTGGTTTGGGTTGGATGTTTCAAAGTCTTCCATTTGTTCTCTAATTGAGAGGAGAAATTTTTCTTTGTCAGTTGACTTCAGCAAGACTCAGATTGAATGATTATAAAAAAAATTTCTAGCACTATGGAGAAATTAAAAGAACTGTGGCATTTCTAAATGCCCTTGAAGCCAATCCAGAAGGTGACGTCATTCATATTAAGGTTCCTCTATATATGTGCAGACAATAACGGTGGGACTTTACAAAACAGGTTAGTTTTGAAATGCAAAAGTATTTTTTTATTATTTTTTTGACATCCTTTTTTCCCATTTTTAGTGAGAAAACTGGAGAAGAATGTACTCCTTCCCCTCACCCCTGCTGCTTTCAGCACAGCTGTTGCTTTCTTCATGATCAGTTAATGGAACTAAGGGAATAAGGAAGAATGAAAGAATGGAAGATGGCATGAAAGGAAGAAGAAGTCTTCATACAGATAAGTAAAATTAAATCTGGAAGGAAAATAACTGATGAGGAAGGAATAGCTGTGAGCATTCCTGTAAAACCCCCAAGGAATACCGGCGAACACCACTACAATTCCTAGGGGACTTTCCTGCGTGTCTCTAAAAGATACCATATGCCATCCAAATCTAGTAAAGTGAAGGGTTTTTTTGAAAGATTAAAAGTTTTTTTGCAAGATTAAAACCAAACATTTTATCCTGAAAGGAAACTTCATAATGAAAGATTTCATGCCCACTAGACTAATCAACTTTAAAAAGCGAACACAAAACCAAACAACTTTCCCCTTGAATCTTTTAGTTTTATTAAGCAGAGTTGGTTAGAAGATCTTTGACAGCAGTTCCAGGTCCGGAGTACAACATATAACTCTAATCTTGTAGTGTCTGACAGTGCTAAGTTTAGCTGTTACATTGTTTGAGATGTTTTTTTTGTCTGTCTATTTTCTAGAACATTGGACAAAAAAATTAGGTGGCCTGTTGAAGGATTAGGGAACACACTTTCCGGTGCAGTGCTTTCTCTGTGTAGTGCCAATCTACTTTGCAGTATTAAGAGGCAAGGGAAAGGGTCTTCCTGCGTGAAATCCGATGAAAGTTTTTTAATCTTTTAAAGGTTATGCATTATGCCTACACTTTCACATCTCAGAGTGAATAAAGTTTAGGACAGATTTTCAGTGAAGCATGTTTCTAAATGCTAAGATACTTTTATAAGTAAATAATTAATAAACAAATCAAACATTTAAAGACTAGGTTATCAGCCCTGCAGTGTGCCTGGATAGCATTTGCAGTGGGGGGAACACACCCTACCTGTGTCTGTGGGGTCAGGGTAGGCAGACAGCTGCTCTCTCTGTGTCACCACTGTTGGTCTTTTCCAGTGAGTAGAAAGGGGCAAGGAGTGAACAGAGACCGCATCCAAACTCAAGCAAAAATCTCAAATTCAGCAGCTGCTATAGCTGTGGGTAGAGAATGTTTTTGCTTGCTTGACTTTTTTTTTTCCCCTTTTCTTTCTTTTAAGCTTGCATTTTAGGAAGAACTCAAATTGAGACAGGGCACTGCATCTCACTCCATCTGCACCCTTCCCAGAGCCAGGATCAGACACTGGACTGCATGGGACAGATGTTAGCCACATCAGGTACTGCTGGAAGATGTTTAGATCCTTGGTGGATGAACACTGGGCAACCTTGTATGGACCAGAAACAGAGCCAGCAACTCCAGTGGAAGGAGCAGTGCCAACTGCTTCCCGGATCGAGGGGGAAGCACAGATCAGAAGCGAACTTTGCCAGTCTCTTTTTAAGGGACAGTAACCCTAAAGCCATATAAAAATAATTTATTTCCTAGGAGGAGTTTTTATTGCTGTGTCAACTTTCCTCATGGCAGAATCTAGCCCTAATTTGTGCTGTGTTAATGAGCCATTGCTAAAGATAGATGAGAATTACTGTTCTCATTGAATAGTAATTTCATCAGGCTGCACTGATACCTTTATGTATGGGTCATGGAAATAATATTAAAAAGACAGCCATGTAAAACACTTAAATGAATACTCAAATTATTTACTGGTGTGATATTGACTAAGCAATACAGCAGATTTTAAATAAATCTGCTCTAATTACTTTTGGTGAGAAGGATCCTCTCCCAAGTCCTGCAGTTTTATCTGCCCAGTCATGTTCCTGGGCAAGCATTTTTGACCCAAGGAAATGGGACACTGGCTTACCACTTCAGACCAGGATTTGGGTGGGTTTTTCATTTGTTTCTTTCCATACGCACTTTAAATCTGGTGAAAGAAATGTATTTCTTTTATTTTGGCTAATGGACTTTAATGAAAGTAGGATTGTGACTTGGCAAAGAAGTGCAAGCTGGAATGTACAGGCATGGAAAAAAGCTGGGAGAGAGTGATCGGGGACAAATGAAGCATTGAGAAAGTTGGTGGTGGCATAAAGAAGAGGAATGCAATAGGGAATAAGGTTAGAGAGATAGCTTGGGGCAAAACTTTGAGGGTCTTTCAAGTCAAGGACACAGAGTCTGAACTCAAGGTGAGGTGTGTGAGTAAAATTAAATAAATCTAACTTTCTCTATGAGCTCTCCAAATACACATTATAACACATTTCGTACTTATATTTTTTAGAAGTGCAACTTAAACAGACAGAAGCTCAGTATTTTTGGTCAGACAGATTCTGATATGCTCTCAAAGAACAATAAACATCTCTTGACTGGCTTAACATAAAATAAAGTAGAAAAAAATATAAATAGATGCACTCCAGAAGCTAAAACAAGCTGAGGAGAAGAGACTCCAGGTATAAGGGCCATGTTGTGCAGTTTCCAATTAATCATTCCCTCAAGGGGTGGAGACTTCAGAGCAATGTACTCAGGGACAGCCATGTGCTCCAACACTCAGAACTTGCTCCCGTTTTCCCTCAGGAGCTGGGTTTTCTGCAAAATCCCAGAAAAGAGAATGAGGGTAGGTGTAAAGCAAGAAGCGGTATGAATGTTGAAATAAATATTTGCCAAACCCAGAAGAAAGCAGTTGACATGAACCTGCAACTTAAACTAGTATTCATGGAAATATATCTGTTCCCCTCTCTGATCTACCCACAGCATCAATGGGAGAAGATAAACTGCTGGAATCCTCAGCATTTGTTGAAACACTGGATTATGGATTTACTGCCACTTCATAGGGTCACTTAGTAATGTGTAGGACAGCTTTGCTCACGTGATTAACAAATTTTGACAGGTATTAGGTGGTCCATGGTTCCAACTTTGTCCTAACAGAAAGAGTCAGCTGAAAATACCTGGAAATCTAAAGGAAAGTTAACTTTCACTTCACATTGGTACTGTTTCCTGAACAATGTTCAAACCCATAAGAATACGTTGAATTATATACACAGTAAGTTACCAAAGGCTTGTAACAGCCTTAAAGAAAACTCAAGATTATGTCAGTAGCTGGGAAACAAAAGCAAGTTAAAAGTTTAGAGAAGACACCCTGGCCATTATAATTTCAAAATAATTCTTCTAAGGAGGCCATCCACATTTAACATCCAAGAATGTTAAAATGGTTATATATGTTCACAGTTATTTCTCAGCAGAGTATCACTTCGTATGAAAATGCCGGTTGTCAAAACTGGAACTTTCTACATGGATATACTGGGTTTGCTTTGGCTTTCATTGGACTGGTTCCTTATATCTAGAACTGAGTAAGTTACCTGAGAGCTGAAATCAGCCCAGAACACACAACTGTGTTACTTATCAGTGCAGTCACATACGGAAAAATGGGTTTTCAAGTCCTTGACCTAAAGGAAGTCATTTGTTGGAAC
This sequence comes from Balaeniceps rex, assembly GCA_013401315.1. Taxonomy (NCBI): domain Eukaryota; kingdom Metazoa; phylum Chordata; class Aves; order Pelecaniformes; family Balaenicipitidae; genus Balaeniceps; species Balaeniceps rex. Next base: position 63,809 of record VYZW01017846.1, read on the forward strand.
TCTCCTACATCATACATCACATCAGAGAAAGAGATTCTACAGCCCTGCAGCCAGAGTATTGATGTCAGAGACACAAGTTTAAGCCCCTCCTCTCTCTAAGACCTGGGGTCAGGACAATACATCCCACGTTGCCTTTGAGCACTTCTGCTACTAGGCTATTGTATGGAAGGAGATGTGGCGGAAGATGATATAAAGAATTGTGATCAGCCCCTCAGATGCCACTTTCTGTATTGTATAACTAATTACATAAGAATCTCTGTTTTCACGAAGGCAGCTGGGACCTAGATATCAAAAATTGTTTTGAAATATCAACTCTAACCTGAAGAAACAAAGATCCTGAATTGTTTCTAGTTCCTACCTCTCTCTCTTCCCAGTTGTTACTTTTCAAAGCATCATGGAAAGCTTTTTTGATGGTAAAAAATACACCTCATATTTTTAATTCTGTCTGGGATATACTTGAGATTTCTATAAACAGAAAATCCACATCAATATTTAGAATGAAGCCTTTCAGTCGACCACAAAATTTTGCATGGAAAAAATTAGACGTTTATAATTTTCTTGCAACTTGGGATAAGAGGATTTTTTCACATGAAGTATTTGTTTGCCAAATCACCACAATTGTACAAGATAGGAATAACTAACTTGTCTAAAGTTAACTGTCTTGTGAAAGAGTAATGAATCAAACTGTAAGCTCTGATCACACAGGACATAATCTTTCCCACCAGAGCAGTCTTTCTTTCCTAATCACACTTTTCAAAATCACTGTTCTTCAGCAACACTCCTTCTACTATGAAATGCTGCCAGGGATACAAAATAGTGTAAATTCATGATAGCATATCGTGATAGTAACAGAGCAGCTCTATTTCTCAGAATACTTGGACAAAAATAAACACATGCATGTGTACAGAGAGAGAGAGAGAGGCTTGTACATGTGTTTAGGTACACAGATTTATACATACACACATGCAAAGACGCTACATTTAAGGTAGAAAAAAATGAGCACTACTGCTCCCAGATCCTACCAACTGCCCCAGCCTTGCTTCCTTTAAACTGCAAATGCTTTCCATATCTGCTTCTTCTGATCAGCAAACCAGCAGTATCTTTTCTGGTTTAGATGTTATCAGCATGATACTTTGAGAAGGCATCCAGAATTGGCTATTGCTTTGGAAAAGCCACAATCTGTAATTAGTGACGTCAATCATATTATTAAAACGTAATTACAGAAAGCACTTTAATAATAAAACACAAGGATGAATATTAGAGGCCTTTTTCAGTATCAGAAGCACAGTGAAAAAGATTTATGTTATTAATTTTTTTGTTTGGTTTTGAGTCTGATTGATAGTTTGAGGATTTTGTTTGTTTACCTATGAGAATCATCTTAACCATAGCTTACAAATATAGTTTTCTATCTCAGTAAATTCAGCTGTCTTAGAGGATTGTTAAATCATAAAAAAGCCTTGACCATATTATTTGCCTTGATTTCCATCTATCTTTACCAGGAAGCTGTCAGAGAAAATCATCCTGCAAACTCTGTGCTTACTAAAAATGGAGAAAGCTAAGGACCCAATCCCAAGAACACCCACAGAGACCTTCATGGCAGCTGAGGATGGACGCAAAAATAAATAAATAAATGCAAGGAGATAAAATACTGAGACAGGATGAGTCATTTTGTATCAGTCAGTGCCAGCTCTACATTTGCATTGTGGAAGGTCAATTATCTCACACTGAAATATAGCTGAAACTATGAACTCAGTAGCCCTGGGCACTTAACACTGTTTAGATCTGTACTTTAACACTTAATTTAATATTTTTCCTGAAGGGAAATGATTAATAATTGCATTCAGTGAAGCATACACTTTAAAAGATTGACCCTCAGAAGCTGTTGTTTTTTTAGGATTAGAAAAATAGAAAAAAGTAGCTGTTTCCCCAGACACTATCCACTTATGTGACATTTTTTACACTTCACAAAGCTGTCGAATATAATGTGCTAAAGGCAAAATTTTAAAGATAACTAATTAGAAGAGTACTTTGCAATTATGTTTTAGACCATTCAGCAACAAATGAGAGTGAAGTGTTATTTGTTGTTGAGTCTGATATCGATGAAAGTTCAAACTTTCCTCCTGTTGAATTCAGGGTCATGTCTCATCTACAGCTTCAGTGGAACCAGGGAGCAGGCATGAAATTATGCCTGTTAATTCTTCAGTTTGCGTACTCAAATGTGGACTATTGTTTTGAAAGGGTTCACTTCCACATTGAAAGGATTTTGGCCTTATAAATACCTTGCCAGACCTGAGATATATTCCATGTGTATTTTGAGAAACAAGAAAATTTAAGCAATGGGGGTCTAAGGAAAACAAATAATAGCATGAGAAAAGAATGCTTGATTCAGTATCTTAGTATCAAGTTAGAAAGAGTCGAGAGTAAGTTTTCTAAGTGCTGTTTAAGAGCTAGAGCACAAATCAAGTATGGTGAAATCTATTTACAGTCCAAAAATTAATGTTGAAAGAATAAAATAGTAAATTTTCTGCTCCTCAGGCTTCTTTTGATACTAAAACCTCAATTACAATAATTAATGTTTCATATTTTCAGAGCACATTGCAAACAATAAATAATTTTGGCAACAAAGTAGACAGGCATTATTATTCATATTTTATTATGTTATAGATCAGAAAACTGGCAAAAATTATGATTTAGAAATGGACTTTCAAAGTTTTTTGGCATATGAAGTTGGAGATGGGAATCAAGAGGATTTTAAAAGTGCAAAGATGTTTAAGTCCTATAGATTAAAAAGTCAAGAGCCAGTCACCCCCTCATTCGGGTCTTCAAACCAGCATTCATATTTAATGAACTTGTCCAGAGAAAATGCTGACTGGACAGAGAACGGTGCACCAAATGGACAGAGATACTGCTTAGAAACTGTCTTTAAGAATCTGGCTATTTCTCCATGGAACAACAGAGCAGTTGCTATATCATCTTAATATTCAAGAAAAATTTTGTCATATCTCATATCCTGCCAAGGCTGCTCACAGCCGTGTTTGTTGTGTTTGTATATTTGCATGTGGATACAATGCATTAGGAAGTGCACCGAAAGCTTAGCCACCAGCCTCAAAGATCTCCAAAGAGCCATTTCTTGGCAATAATTGTTGATCCACATCTGCAATAGCTAATCTTAACGCTGTGTTAGGTGCAGGAGGCTCTCTGCTCCATGCCAATGCTTTGAGAATACAATGAAAAGATAGGTTGTTCACTCTACTATAAAAGCAAATATTGTTAAGCAAATGACCTTTATGTACTCTCTCGAAAAATATTCCCACTCACATTTATAGAGAAGCATATAATGTAATTATTAACATGTGATCTCCTCTGTAATCTGAGTATGTAGCTTGAATATGCAGTATAACTGAAAAGACTTTCCATCAGTACAGTGGTAAACTAAAACCTGAAACTTGCAGCTGGGCATTCAATAGTAACATGCTTTTAAATACAAGGGGAAGGTTACGGTCAGTCAATATAATTAAAAAAACAATATTTATTTTACTGCTACTGAATGAAATGTGATGTGTGCAGACAGATGTTGCACAGCATACTGCATGTCATTTCACATATCCTCTGCAGTAAATTAGGCTTCATAGTTTGAAGTATTTACAATGGAAATGAAATGAAAAAAATTGCTCAAGAAATACAATTTACATTTCCAGTGTATAATTATCACCAGATTTAATGACACAGTCCTTTCACACAGTATTCCTTCAGTTCCTTAAAATAATGCCTAGTTCTCTGATGCTTTGAACATGTTCGAAATGAGAACAACATTTTACAGTTTTGCACGCAGTGGTCTGGCTTATCTCATCCACTTCTCTCCCTCTGCACCAACCAGGTGGCACAGAGGAGTGAAAAACATCTCACCAGCAGGTGATACTCTTAGTGTGATAGATTCCCTGGCAGTCAGAGAGCTGGTAAAGCTGTTTCCTACCCCTTCTCTCCTGCATCTTCCTACTTCCCTGGGGTTAAGAAGACAGCAGATGAGCCAGAAGGAACAAGATCACGCTTTTCTACACACCCTGCTTTACTCAGCAAGTAAATGGGCCCGTTTCACAGCAAATAGAGATTAATGTCTCTTGCTGTCAAGGCATGCGTATTTATTTCACACAATTCAGAATTCAAAGAAACTTCAGTGGGACCTCAGAAATCCTGTAAAGAGCTAGAATATGGTCTCTGCTTACCTCACATCATGATACACTAATCGATGAGGTGGCCTTCGTTAGCGTTCTGATGCCTGAGAACAGCAGACACCAAGATGACTATTTCCAGCATCATTAATTCTCATGAATATTTTTACAGAGATCCTGCAAGGATGCTCCTTGACTTTGTCCATCATGACTATTTCTGATTCAGTGCTCCAGCTAAACAGTGCCAAAACTACTCAAAATGTGTGCCAAGGGGGTTTCCACTACTCTGTAAGTATTACAACTTCTGAACTGAACTGTCAGTGCCCTACCTTGGTTATTTCCCAAGTTTCAATCCTCTGCTCAGGTCAGGAGCATCCAGATTTTTTTTGTTTTGTGTTAACATTTAACTGTTTCTATGACTGGTCTTTTTGTTGAAATCACTGTAAATTTTCAATGTGTACAGACCGTTAGGTTACAGCAAAGTGGTGGGTGACACTTGCTTCTCTGAAAACCTTCATTTGCTTCAGTTGAGAAAGAAAAGGAAATATCATCCAAAATACCTTACAGAACCCCAAATCATCATTCTCCCACTAATTCCTTTTAGTAAAACTGATCAACAGAGTAGAACACTGACTTTCTTTTCCATGATGCAGTCAGCCACAGACATGTACTTATTAAATAAAAGGATAAGACCTAGGTAAGTAAACTTTAAGTCCATAATAAGAGAATTTCCTTTAAAATCATCTTCTATCAAAGGTTTATTCCTGAAAGAATTCTACTGCAAGAACTCTTCAAAATCAACACACAGAATAACCAAATGGTCTGGCCTTAAATACAACTTTTAGAGCCTTTTTACCCTCCTTCTGACAAGCCTGTCAAACAACATTTCATCCTATCTATCTTCTTTAAGAGGTACAATATTGATCCTTCCCAGTGTGCCAATTAATCTTTCAAAAAATTTGAGAGAGGAAATGTAGTTATATTTATCTCTAAATCAATATTCAGTTTTCTAGTTACAGTAATCAGCTTTGGTTCAGTTCATGCAATTTTAGATGGTTCAAACTTACACAGAAGAGAATTTGGGGCTGCAAATAGAGAATCAAGCGCTTATCTGGTGCGTACAGAGGAACATGGACATAATGTGTTTTGCAACAGGAGGACAGATTAAGACACTAAGACAAAGTAAAACATAAGAAACAGCTTGTTATCTGTAACCAAAATAAAGACTTGTAGATTTCAAGTGGTACCGAGCACAATAAAATTTTAAGGTATATGTATAAATTTAACATCCACTATAAACAAGATATTTTCAAGACAAAAGTAATTTTATTCCTTTTTTTTATATAATCTCAGAAGTCATGCATTTGTACATTTGCCAAAATTTAATATTCAAAGTATAAGGATGTGATATATTTTGTAAAAACATCAAATACAGTGGAGTTACTGATCATGACCTGTATGAGTTGACATTTTACAACAGAATCCTAAAATTGCTTATCAAGCTTTTAAGTTCTCTTGTCTTATTTAAAGGTATGTTGTCAGCTTTCATAGCACTTAATGATTCTCATCATGGACATGAACTGAAACAGGCTAATACCTGAAGCTGAGTCTTTCCCATGTTGTCAAATGTTGCTTGCTGTGCAAATAAGGCCTGTCAGAAACCATTCATTGAATTTGTTTGTTTTTCAGCCTCATAAGTTTTCTCTTCTCATTAATATTGGGCAGAAGGAGTCTTTTAGCTTCCACTTGCTTGACTCTTCTGGTGTCCAATGGCACATGTATCACGACATAGCTCTAGCTTTATTCTCACCACAATTCCCACATATTTCCACCTTCTCTTTGGGTATCTTCAGATAAAAAAGTTGTTGACTACCAGTCATTAACATTTCTTACATATTGATTCAATGCAATACCTAGCATTTTTAAAAGGTGTTTGCTTTTGGAAGAAATGAGACTTGAGTCTATACCTTTGATGGATTTACATCCTTCACATCCATATGTTAAAATGAAAATAACATCTGAGCTGTAAATTTCAGAATTTGGTCTTTAAATAGATTTTCAAAAGCCTAATTTTGTTTAAGATGATGAATGTAACTACCATCTTTCCAACTGATATTCTTTTCCTTCCAAAACACCCCTACTGGTTTGAATGCTACTGCCAAAATATGCAAACTGCTTCACTACTTGAATTCCCCTGATTTCTGAAGCAACACGGGTTGGAAACTGACAGAGCTCTGAGCTAATTGCTACTTCCACTTTCTTCAGATGTCAGATTGGATTTTGTGATGTGGTTAAGGAAAGAAGCCCTTTGCTCCCCTTTAGGGGTCTCTCTCTCTCCTTGGCTTCCGTGGGGAGATCCCTACGTTCAAATCCGTGCTCAAATGCCCTGGCATGGGACCCTGTGTAGAAGGAGCAGGAGGAGGAGAAGGAGGAGGAAGGCCTCCTTCCTCTACTCTGTTCCATCCGGATCCAAAATGTGGTGGCCCAGATGAGCACTCTCTTCCTCACAGTATGTCAGAGGTACATCCACTCTGCTTACCTACTGGTTATCTTTAGAGGATCTCTAACATTATCCATAACTAGACCTTCTAGTGGGCTGCAAATGAACCTTGTGATGTCTCTCTTGTATCCAACTTCTTTTTTTCCCCATAATGAAGCCAAGAGCAATGCCAGATAGAAGAAGAAAGAGAATACAGGTGTTTTTGTTGCTAGTAGCAAACGTTATGCCAGCAGACAACCCTCCTACTGCAACAGGACTCTCCAGGCACAGGCCTGCTGAGATCACTTTGAACAAGAGAAGTCACTGCCTACTTTCCAGTCAGACTTCTCTTGTGGAGGGTGTCTTTCAAACAGCAACACAGCAGAGAAGATATATTTAAACTTCTAACAGTAAAGCTTCAAAGAATTGCCAGGAATTTTCAGAAGCCCATGCAGTTTCTGAAGCTAGTTTTAGTTTGCTTTTCCTTAGCAGGGCAAGGAAGTATGAATTGGTTTCTTACTCTGTGGTCTGTTCAGCTGGTAGAGTGGGAACAGAAGTGATACATTTTATGTAGTTTTCTCAACTTTAAATTTGCAAGGGTGCATCCCTCTGAATTAGCCAAAAATAATCCCAGTGAATTGACTTAAAGCCTCAGCATAAGGCTTTGTGTTAGCACACATGCTCCTAATGTTCTTTTATGAACATAGCACAGAATATCAGATCGGTATGTCTCGAATTCTTCCTGGGTTATTTCCTGTAAAATAAGCAACGTTCTCTTTTGGTACTTGCACCTCATCACCTTGAAAAGAGAACATACTAGTCATAAAGTTTTATGTTTTCTTCTTTTTTTTTTTTTTTTTTACNAGAGAGACACTAATTTTTATTCTCTGTGTGCAAATTCTTTAGCTGGTAAAGCCTGGGTAATGCATGACTCTACTGGGAAGGTACAATCTATTGAGAATTTGGGATGATATGTGGCAGTTATAGCTTCTTCTGAGGTGTGTAGGGAATTATTGTCTCTCGTTTATTTCTATTAGATAATAATCTATGGTTTTACTCAGAGCTTCAGCACGATGAAAGTGCCTGTCTGGGTGCTAATTTATGGAAAGAGCCAAACTGGCACTCAGAAACTTTTTCCTACATGTCTTTCCTAATTCCAGACTTGTGAGACTTACATTTTGGATTATGTGAATGGACAAATACAGTTATATCAGTATGCAAGAGAGGTATATACTCAGACTCTATGTGGTGGTAGGAAGCAGCCTGGGCATGTTGCCTAACAGTGTTGAGAGGAAGGAAGAGGAGGAGCAGAGGAAAGGAAACTTCTGGTGAAATTTATAGGGAAAAAGCCCTGTATCCTTTGTATTTATCTAGCACTTCTCATCCAAGAATATCAGAGTGTTCAGTCTTTGATGGGAAGAGAAAAAAACTTCCAAGACCTTACTGCTACAAACCTTTACCTAAAGGAGAATTAAGGCCATGACTGGTAGCAGTAACAGGGCCTACATTTGCAAATGATCAAAGGCAAATGAGCAAAGCAAATGAGCAATATCTTGAGCAGGTTGGGCTAGTGCCTTCCCCCACCTCTCTCTAAATTATTATTAAACAATATCTTTGCAATCTGGAATGTATATTTCCCATGGAAAATATATACTCTGAGTGCGGTGAGTTGACCCTGGCTGGACACCAGGTGCCCACCAAAGCCACTCTATCACTCCCCTCCTCAACTGGACAGGGGAGAGAAAATATAATAAATAGCTCGTGGGTCGAGATAAGGACAGGGAGAGATCATTCACCAATTACCATCACAGGAAAAGCAGACTCAACTTGGGGAAATTAGTTTAATTTATTACCAATCAAATCAGAGTAGGGTAATGAGAAATAAACCCAAGTCTTACAAACACCTTCCCCCGACCCCTCCCTTCTTCCCAGGCTCAACTTCACTCCTGATTTTCTCTACCTCCTCCCCCTGAGTAGCACAGGGGGACGAGGAATGGGGGTTGTGGTCAGTTCATCACATGTTGTCTCTCCCACTCCTTCCTCCTCAGGGGGAGGACTCCTTACACTCTTCGCCTGCTCCAGCGTGGGGTCCCTTCCATGGGAGACAGTCCTCCATGAACTTCTCCAATGTCAGTCCTTCCCACGGGCTACAGTTCTTCACGAACTGCTCCAGTGTGGGTCCTTTCCACGAGGTGCAATCCTTCAGGAACAGACTGCTCCAGCATGGGTCCCCCATGGGGTCACAGGTCCTGCCAGAAAACCTGCTCCAGCATGGGCTCCTCTCTCTCCACAGGTCCTGCCAGGAGCCTGCTCCAGTGCGGGCTTCCCATGGGGTCACAACCTCCTTTGGGGGCATCCACCTGCTCCGGCGTGGGGTCCTCCACGGGCTGCAGGTGGATATCTGCTCCACTGTTAATAACCCCCATGGGCTGCAGGGGGACAGCCTGCCTTACCATGGTCTTCACCATGGGCTGCAGGGGAATCTCTGCTCCGGTGCCTGGAGCACCTCCTCCCCCTCCTTCTTCACTGACCTTGGTGTCTGCAGAGTTGTTCCTCTCACATATTCTCACTCCTCTCTCCGGCTGCAATTGCACAGGGTTGGGGTTTTTTTCCCCTCTTCTTAAATACATTATCCCAGAGGCACTGCCACTGTCGCTGATTGGCTCAGCCTTGGCCAGCGGTGGGTCTGTCTTGGAGCCGGCTGGCATTGGCTCTATTGGACATAGGGGAAGCTTCTAGCAGCTTCTCACAGAACCCACCTCTGTAGCCCCCCCCCCCGCTACTAAAACCTTGCCACGCAAACCCAGTACACTGAGAAAAGCACATTTTGACAAAATATGGCAAAAACTTCTGCCAGGTTTAAGGAATGGCAACAAACAGCTAGTACACCTAAAAATACACCCCTAAAAATATGACATGCAAAAGAAGTACAAATCAGTAAGGTGTGTCAGAGTACTTTAAATTCATTAGCTGAGCTGTGTTATAGTCCCAGTGAGATGGGTAATGAACAGATTTTTCTTTTTCTTATGATTTCTGAAAGTCACAGTCCATAGCCAGTTACGGTTCCCCAGCCTGATTAATACCTTCCTGCAGTGAGCAAAATAAGTAGGGCATGCCTAAATTTTGCTAGTATAAAGTTGATTTGCCATACTATTGACAGTGCAAATAAATGCTGACTTGACAACAAAACATGTCCTGACAACAAAACAAAAGAAGACATCTGACCATATAACAAGAGGAAGAGGCGAAAAAAAGTCCTTGCAAATAGTGTTAATTGTATTAAGTATTTAAACAAACAATTCTTTCAAAATGTTACACGTTTACAAAAGGGTCTCTTGGGTCCACATAACTTAAGAGGGAGATTCTTATTTAAGCACAAAAATCTTGATCTAAAAATTGAAAGTGGTAATCTAAATCAAATGTGTGAAGGGGCTGATTAATGCACACCTTAAGTATATTAGTGGCTTTCTGCATCGACAGCACCTTGTATATACATCCAAGGTATATTTTAATCAGAACTATTGCACAGTTTGTCATCTTACATCTTAATCAGAGCCTTCCCTCTTGAGGGTTATAGCTCTTTGCTCATCCTTATTGTCATTAAAGTATGTGCTTTTTAATGCCAAGTAATTAGTAAAAATTACAGTGAAAGGTTTCTTGTGTGGTTTCAACTGAGAACTGCATAACCTTTTTAGCAATATAATTAAAATTTTAGTCTCTTCCAGTCTATATTATGAATGTAAAGCTTCTCTGAAGTCTGTGGCCATAAAATAATACAGCTGCTTTAATAACATGCCTTACAACTTTTTTCAGTCTTGTGAATCTGTTTTAACATCTGAGCTGGTAGGCCAAAGATCTGAGCCTCCAAGTGATAAATAAAACAATAGTGCTAAATCCCCATTTCCCTTGACTAGGAGAGTATTCTAATTCTCAACAAGGACTTTGATTTATGGAGATCGAAAAGATTTCTCATCAGATTTGGAGAAAGTAGTAAAGAGAAGGAAGACATTTTTACACTTGATAACAATTGAGATATACTACAAAAAGAATAAAATAACTGTCAGAAATGGTAAATGCATTCATAGGTTTAAAAATAGAACCTGGAGATATATTCTCATTATTAAATCAATATTAGAATTCTGTTTTAAAGACATTAACTTATACATTGAACATGCTTTTTCTGAACTAAGACATTTGCTTCTTATGATTCTAATCTTGAGATCTTGCTCTTGCCGTGTAAGCTTAGTGGACTCTGCGATGAAAAGATTCATCAACATGATGAGTATGGTAGGTTCAAAGTGCAAATCATGTTAACTAATGAATATTTATTTCAGATATAAATGTAAGCATACATACATTTATATATTTATTTGTATACATATACACTCACAAGCAAACGGAATAGATATGTGCATGTGCATTCTCCTAAAATCAAATTGCTTCAACGTTGTAGAGTAGGCAAAGAAGAATGCCTGCTTAAATGCTTATAAAAAGAATTTAATTTTACTTTTATCTATTTTGTTTTCTTGAAGGAGAGGACTGAATGTGAATCACTAGCAGAGTCTCAGCATCGAATATGACAATGCAATGCAATTAATTTTGTTACAGTATAAAATAATAGTTTAAGAATTATAATAATAGTTTAAGAACTCCACTAGCAAAGTCAGTAACATATATTAAATGAGAAATATTCTAATCTAGATTATACTCTGGTTTTATATTAGATGTATATAAACATGCTGTAATGCATTCAAATTTGTTTTTGTCTGCTAATGCATTGCATGTGAATCTTGTATGCTGCCAGAAGTTCCCTGAAGGAAATGACATAGTAGTTCTTGATCATTCTAAATTCATACTCTGTATTTCCAAAAAACTTCACTTTCTAAAAGACCAAACTTTAAAATCATGTTAATTAAATATGTTTATGGATGTCCAGTTACCTGCAGTAAGTTGGCTCTTGTACTGGAAAAAAAAATCCAAAGGGTGATTTAACTTAGCTTTAAAAGGATTACTTGTGCCAGTGAAGCTATCAGTAGAAGTTTTAAAAGGGAGGGAGGAATCCAGTATATAACCTGAAAGCCATTTATGACAGTTAATAACTAAAAAGTATTGGTTCAGAAAGCAAAGATAATAAAACGTAAGTGGACCAAAAGTTGGACAGACAAGTTTTTTAAAAAGTCTTGCCTTGTAAAAGTGAATGTGGTGTTAGTAACATGGTGCAGCACGACGCCTGCAGATGATGTGTTAGCTGTAGAACTCCAAATGAATGGTATCTTAACAAAGGGGAATATAATTCCTTACACCCTTTCTTTACCCTAAAACAAACAAAAATGGTTTATGATGTAATTCCATTTTCATTTGGAAGCCCGGTCCTGTATCCACCATTAATCTCTCCATTAATCACTGAATCCTTATCATTCATCATTTATTTTAGGCATATGTAAGTTAGGAGCCTAGCAATTTTACCATCTTACTTCATTCAAAAGAGAGAGAGGAGTTCTATTCATCCCAAGCACTTTCTGTTCCTCTCCATTGACTATGGAAGAAGTGTAAGGCAACAGTTAAATTTCCAATATTAGGTGGGATGAATCTGAGCCTGACTCATTCAGTTTAGAAAAGTGTGGACTTTGTCCCTACCCATGATCAGAACCAGGAATAGAGAGTTTAGGAGAACAGATTTCCTGCTGCATCTTTCTGAGGGACATTTGGCATTAAACAAACAAACAAGCAAGCAAGCAAGCAAGCAACCCCCCCCTCTTAGTACTCTTAATAGTAATAAAACAGGGATATGAGCATACCATTTGTAGTGTCTGCATAGAGAATGGAAATCTTCAGTACATTAGTAGTAATTGCCATTTCTTATGTGTCCCTCAGCTAGAATCTAGCAGCATTCTGGGGCTCTATACTGTTAAACTAGGGAAAGAGGTAGCATTGAAGCATTGACATATCTAACCACTTGATTTAGAAATATAAACTGAAAGGTAATAGTCTCTCTAAAATTAAAGGCCCTTTCTGCCTTCAGTGTATACTTATGACTTTTTGGCTAAGTATAAAAAAAAGACTCATCTGCATCAGAAGTGAAGCATCAAATAATGGCACTGAGGTAAATGGAGACACAATCTAAGTGGCTCCTTTGATGCATTTAGTAGCATTTAGAAACCAAAAAGCCAGTGGTCAACTAAAATGCTGTGTTTCTCATAGAGCAGCTCTTCTAAAGTTTGTAGATTTTTCTTTGATGAATTATTCATGAATTTATAGAACCAGTGACTGTGCTGTGATATGAATTCCAATGATTTGTGTGGCTCAGCTAGTCTTTTCATATCGTAAAACATTTCTGTCTTTCATTGTATTTACCTCTGAACATCATTGCTTTTATCTTTATCATTATTTTAGAAGGCTATTTTATTGCTCTTTCAGCTAGGAGAAAAAAAAACAAACAAACAAATGGGGCAGGGGGGAGTAATGTTGCTTTATCTTTGGGAATCTATAGATGCAACTCCAGTTAACTTCAGTGACAGCTGAAGCTGTTTACAACGGGGCTGATTTGGGCAGTTTAGGCAGGGCTAAGAGCACTAGCTGACATTAAATTTCCCTGGCATTTCTGATTACAAAGATTTTGTGTTCAATTTCTTATGCTTTGCCAACTCAGACATCAGTATTTTTCTACACTCAGAATCTGCTCAGACTTCAGTTTTCAGCTCTGGGCTTAGCTGTACACCTTTGCAACTTTAATCAGCCTGGCTTTCCAGTGCCTTGACTTGCGGTTAGGATTTTTGTCATGGATTTCAGTATTGGGCTCCCACTATCCAGGTAACTGTGTTGTTTTATAGCATGCAGGAATCAAGATAGGTAGAGTGTAGTCTATAACTGGCGTTAGTGCAATTTAACCCTCTTTTTAAAAAGAGTAAAATGAAGCACAGTAAATCACATCTTTTAAAGGTTTCTTCAGCTGCACTGGTGATTTGCATTTAGCACAGGTGGAGTCAGCAGCTGCAGTCTCCAGGACAAAGAAGATCACAGAATAAAAAGTATCACAAAGGGGTGATGATTAGATCTGGAGTATGGTGGTTAGAAAAATAAGCCAGAAACAGCACAATGGTTTTGTTAATGAAACAGCAATTTGTTGAGTCTGAAGTGTTTCACTGGAGATATCTCAGATTCGACATATTTTTGCCTATTCCAAAGCAAGATAGTCATGTGATTTACACCTAAACTTTAGTTAGAAGCTCCCTGGGCCAAGGACTCTTGTGTTTCTACAGTATATGGCCATAGGAAAGACCTATGAAGAAAAGCTAGTGCCTCCAGAGAACATATCTAGGCTCTCAGGACCCTGTCAAATACTAGAGTTTCAGGCAAATGTTTTCTGATAAATTGTCATTCCTAGCAGTGACGGGTCTGGGGAACGTATTTCATTCCAGACATGCCCCGCTGGGTGTTTCTGAGAAAGATATCTTACAATTCAGAAAACAAAAAAGGCTTGATTCACTTTGGATATGAAGAAATTCACAAAAGTGGGAACTCATCAGACAAACTGGATATAATTTTTCCCATATCAGTTCAGTTCATGAAAGAAAGAAAACATCTATTCAATATTCGAGAGAATTGCTTTAATCACTTTGGAGTGGCCAGAATATCTACTGCTCTTTATTGAAATATTAGTTTGTTGACCTTCAGTCTTCTGTCTTTGAAGACTTTACAAAATGTGCAAT
>VYZW01017848.1:11351-61263 GCA_013401315.1 Balaeniceps rex
CCCCCCCCCCCCGACCATCTCCTCTCTCTCTCTCTCTTCCCCTTTCTGCAAAGGATAAAGTACCTTTTGCTATCCTCTGAAAAAATCTTCAAGGATAATAATTTGATTCCTTCCATTTAAAGTGTTCCACTTCATTCATGAAAAGCCATGAGACTTCTATCCAAGGCTACTGATGTATTTTTCAAACAGATATGTGAAAGCATCTTACATAGATAACATCTTCATTTGTAAGATAGTACAGTAAAAATAAAGCCAGGAGCTGAAATTGTTCCACAGCTGGCAGCAAAAGTCTGGAATAGAAACTTAAATTACTTAAAGCCAAAATAAATCAACAGTCTTAAGTCACATGCTTATCTGAAAACACATGTTTTAATGTCCCTTTAATTCACTGAGACTGAAGCCTGTGTATAAAAGTTAAGCATCTTTGCTGAAAAAGAGTATGAAATCCTGCTTCTTAACTACTCTACTGCATTTTCTCCTTGGGAGGTGGGAAAGTCTTGTAATTCACCATTTGTGGTTGTCCTTGCCAGCGAAGCATATGCTTTGTCTGGTCTAACCAGTAAGACCAATTTACCTTAAAGTCACTTTTCAAAGACACATGTTGCTAAATACTCCACTGAAATAAAAAGTCTTCAGTGTTTAGTGGGCAAATTTCTAAATGACTGAGCGACCAATTCACTAAGTGGCTTCAGCAAATCCAGAAATTACATAGGTCTCCAAGAACAAAGCCCTTAATCCACTTCTGAAAGACAAAATAAAACATATGCAAAACAAAAAGCCACGTGCACACAATATGTCTGAACAGCAGGCAAGCATTTCTTGGCAATCTTGCTGTGCTGTTAATAAAAGCATCTTGCTAAGCATAACAAACTTGTACAACGAAGTCTCAAAGGATTTGAAGCAATTTTTTCCCTTCTCCTACGCTGCCTGTTGCGCATCACCTGTTGACACGACACAAGGATGACCATGTTCTCCAATTCTTTCTCAGTGTTACACAGTCACTTATTCAAAACCTCCATTTACAGTCAAATCATACAACCCTTTGCCCTTGTCCTGTATCTATTTGCAACCATCACTGCTTTGTTTTCTAGTTCTACCTTCCTGAACTACACGTCCCTGCACATATAGGACCTTTCACTTATCTTTTCTACTTGTTCTGATTTTGCATTTATTTTCCATGCTCACATTCACCAAACAAGATAATGCTTCTTAAAGACAGGTCTGAACTCTGACCTTCTCAGCTGGATAGGGAGCAGTTTCCCAGGCTAAGGCTTGAAAATGGAGCCTGGTGCACTGCTGCCAATAGATGGGGCAGGACTTGCTAAAGGAGCAGGTTTCCTGCTTTGCCCACAGACATGGAGAATGTATGTGATTTGTACTTGGAAGCAGGAGATTCGTTGTATACTGGACCATGAAGCCTTCCTTGCTCCTTTACTAACCCTAACTCATTCTAGATCTGAACTACAGGTTACACAAGGCCTGTTTCATCTCAACTATTCCACCTGCAAGTCAGGAAAAAAAAAGTGAGCTTATTTAACACACTTATTAAAGAAACCTATTATCTCACAAATATATATATTAATTGCTAGGAATACACTGAAGTCTTGTAATGACAAATGAGCAGTTCTTACAAAAAGATTCCAGTCTGTGTTTCAAAAATAAGCATTACACTATGAGTAAAATTGTATAGTCTGAAAAGATTTACAGACCTCCACAATAATCATTACAAAGGTATTAAAAAAAAACAGCTAGAAAAGATGAAAAATGGAAAGCACTCACGTTGATGTAAAGCCTTTCAAAAGTAGAGCCCAAATAAAAATCTTTAAAGAAACTCACGCTTGATGTACCACATCACCTATGTTATCAGAAGTACATAATTATTCTTGAAAACAAAGAGTATTTTTATCATAAAAGAATTCACAAGGCCTGTATTTAAAGAGCAATTACAATATCTAGTAACATTTACCTATAAGTGACGTAGTTCTTAGAGGGCTAAAAATATACATATGCATATTAATGACCACATTATCAGTTAAGTGACTGAAGTCTGTTCATTTGTTGATTTTGCTCTTGGTTTTAAATCTCAGAATTGTATTCTTTAAAGAATAGTTCATAATCTGTCTGGAGTATCACCTACCCAGAATTATTTCTCCTTATCTAAGAAGGTCCAATATGTACGCTTCAGAATATACTGCAAGCAAACAAATTAGTGTTTATTTTACTGGCATCATTTTGTTTGTTTCAGTCTTTACTTTGCAATATCAGGCTGCTCACATTTCTGTTTCTTTTGGTTCACTGTCATTTACGTTACATATTTTCACTTTGTAAATAAGCTGCTTGCTGCTATAACAACATGCCAGCTATGAATCAATAAAATATAAATCTATTTTATACAAATCAAAGAGCCATCACATGTCAATGACTGCAAAGAGCACTGCCTAGCATTTCTGTTTTCAGCCCACCCATGAAGATCACACACAGCTTAGACTCTGCAAACTCATACAGTGCTCAATTCAAACATATTTGTTGTAAACTACTACTTTTTAGGAGACAGCTAGTGCTTTACACCTCTTTTTCAATTTTTTACATTCCATATACAGAGAATTTTTTTTTTGTCTTCAAGGTGTTCCTCATGCCTGTCTATTTTCCAATCCGTCATGCAATTGAGGACCTCTGGAGATCATCTAGTCCAACCACCTGCTCAAAGCAAGCCAACTTCAAAGTTAAGGACACAAGCAACCTGATTATGCAATGAAGTTTTGGGAGATATTCCATGGCTGCTCCAAGCTACTCACTCCAGTGCTTAACCACTAATTTTCCCTTACATCCAATCAGAAACTCATAACTGCTGCCTCTTATCCTTTTATATGCACCTCTCAGAAGAATACAGCTCCATCTTTTCTTTAAACATCCTTTAGGCAGTAGAGTCACGGTCAACAGCACAAACTTTAGATAATTCTATCTATTTGGCTTGCAGCTTGCTTTTCCAGATACTTCTGGAAAATATGCTATATATCTGTATGCTTATCCACAGATACATATACTTTGTGAAAGCCAGTAACAGAAAGAGGAGAAGAGGGTCAGAATCCAGTTCTACCCGCAAGAAAAAGGAAGTCTGTCATCTAGAGATTTCTGATTTTTAGGAGAAGAGATCCCAAGCTCTATTAATTTTTAAAGAACGTTTGCCCTTTTAAGCAGTAGTTCAGTGGTCTCCATCTTCTAGCTAATGAGATGTATGTTTCCTTAGCCAGAAATTGCTGTCAACCAGATGACAGTGAGAAAAGTTGATGGATATCTATACATTTATTTCCTTCTCAGTACAATTATTTATGGGACACTAAATGATGGGACCCACCATTTTATTGCTTTCCCTTTCAAGGTCAAAGAGGGTTAAAACAGAACACCAAAAACTATAGTCCTCAAGAAGACATCATCTTTAACGTACTAAAGAAAAAAGTCAGGGAGAGAGCATGACGCTCAGCAACATGGATAGCATTTGATATCTGAAGACCCCTTTGGATTAGAACTTATTCTGAAGTATTTGAAAGCTGAATAGGTTGAGAGTAGACAACTTTGCCTTTCCTCTATACGGCTTAAAACCAAAAAAAGCACACTAAACTATTCTCATTTGTACCACTTGAATACCTTATGGCATTGGCCTCTCTTGCCTCTGTAAGGATGTCAGAAGTTTGTAAAAGATGGTATCCTATTATGTACTTTCCAAAGCAGAAGCTCCAAAATTCTTGTGTTTTGACCCAAAATATCATTTTCATTGTCAAAGTGTGAGTTCCAAAATGAAATATAATTCTAACATTGCTCTTCACACTTTGATGAACATTACATTTATTCATAAACCTATGAGTCAATCAACTTGTTAAAGTTATCAAATATAAAACAGACAAAAAATAACTTGAATGAAATTGTTCTATAATTTATACTACTGCACCAAAGAAGTATTTATAGGAGAGTTTACCTGATGTACCATAAACGGTAAGAAAATACTCTTTTTTCCAATTGTTATGACATATACATCTCATGAAACCACATATTCACCATATTTCCTGCTCTTCAAGGATCTTCTCCTATCCTGAAAGTTCAGGGAGTTGTTTTTCTTTGTTCAGGTGCCCTTTTTAAAAAAAACCAAACAACCAAAAAAACCAAAAAAAAACCCCACAGTTTACATAACTGTATGGCAGGCACTGTTTCAGAATAGTCAAAAACTGATGCTATTAGAACTATTCTCATAATGCTTTCTGCTTCATGCTTTATGTATTATTCTTCTCTTAGCAATTCCTAATGTTCTATTTTTCTTTATGATTACCTTTTTGAACAATGAGATTTCACAGCACTATCCACAATGACTCCAATATCTCTTTCCTCCTGGCAACAGTTTCTTTGCCATCATCTGTGATCATCATGAGATACAAATTATTAGTTGGAATTCCCCCTCAAACACATCATTTATTCTGTAATATTTTTATTACTGTTTACCTGTCTCACTCTTGTCCTGGAAGAGACTCTTTTGCACATTTTCGTAGACAATTTTAGTTTTGACTATCCAAAATAATTTTGAATCATCCAAAAAAGATTACCACTTGCTTAACTATCCATCTTCTAAATCATTTGTGAGGATACTGAACTGCATGGCGTCCAGAAGAGATCTTTTCAAAATTCCAGTATCAGCTTCTCTCCCACCTTCCCAACCTATGACCTCAAATTTTACTCCTACCCATAATTTCTTATTTTATAGGCAACTGACCTGTAAGTTGTCTTTTTGATATATTTCACAAGCAAATTTAAGCCTTGGCAAAGAACCTTTAGTCAAAACTTTTCATGTCAAATCTCTGAAAATATCAACTGAATCATCCTTACACATTTCCTCACACAGTTTCTTTCTAGGAACTCAAAGACCTATGAGGAATAACTTATTTCCATAAAGTGGATGAAGGCTTTGGTATACCCCATTTTTGTACACTTAATTCATGTCTTAACTATTTGCACTGGCTTTGGTGAGGATGGAATTAGTTTTCTTCATGGCAGCTCATATGGTGCTGCGTTTTGGATTTGTAACCAAAACAGCGCTGATAACACACGGATGTTTTAGATACTGCTGAGCAGTGCTTGCACAGCATCAAGGCCTTCTCTGTTTCTCACGCTGCCCCACCAGCGAGTAGGCTGGGGGTGGGCAAGAGGCTGGGAGGGGGCACGACCAGGACAGCTGACCCCAACTTACCAAAGGGATATCCCATGTCATATGACGTTGTGCTCAGCAACGAAAGTTGGGGGAAAGAAGGAGGAAGGTGAAAAAAAAAAGAAAAGGCGGGGGGGGGGGGGGGGTTTTATTTTTATTTCACTCATTAATGTTTTGGGCCTGGTGTGTTACTGTTTTACATTCTCACTCCCTTTTTTATTACTCTCATTAGGACATGACTTGAACTGTTTAAAAGATGTCCTCTTCCTTGTAATAGTCACCTTCACTTTGGTCTTAAAATCACAACAGCTTTTGGTTTTAGTGGTGTTGGGAAATTCTTGGTCCTCTTAAATTTATTCTTCCTGACCCTCTTTCACAGAAGGGCTGTTCCATGTTACCTGCAATTGCTTTAACCTTTCAGCTGCTCCTTTCAATGTATTTTTTTGTTTTGCTGTAGAAAGGTCTTACTCCTGTGAGACTGCTCTTATGGAATGCAACAGGATCACTCCTGTGGAATAGCTATAGAGATAATCATAATTTGAATTTTCTTCTGCCAGACAGAGGCTTCTCTTTGGCAGGTTTCCCAACTAGTTACCTCAAGGAATAACCATTCATAGAAGTAAAACCTTACTCTCCACATTGTACCTTAATATTTACCCCACCAACCAGTATTACTGGCTTTGTACATCCCATTAACAGTAACCATCTTGGCCAGGTCGGGAGTACAGTCCTAGGATAATATTTCTCCTAATCTGGTTCACAATGTCTTCCACTTTTGAGAGGGCTTCTCTAAAAACAAACCAAACCAAAACAAAACAAAACAAAAACCCAAACCACCACAATTTTAATGTTTTTATGGGGCTGACTCAACTTTTTAAGAGCCTGATACTGCCTTGTGAACAGGAACCCCTGCACCCAATTACAATCCTTTGGCAAGTTATTTGCTCAGGAGCACAAGAGTCTTCTGATATCTCCACAAGGACAGACAGAATATTACCGGAATATTTCTTAGAGACTTTATTTTTTTTTCCTCTTCTGCATATCTTACCCTTTATTAAAACTTTAGTAAAGGAAATAAAAAGTAGAAATGAACCTACAGATTCAGCAGAATAAAAGATTCTGAGCTTGTCAGAAGACTCACGGGGAAAAAAAAAACAAACACTCATGTAAAGTCACACTAATTAAAAAAAAATCCCCAATTAAGTGTACTTTGCCTTCATTTTAACAAAAAAAAATATTCCCCAATTAAGTGTACTTTATCTTCATTTTAACAAAACCCTTAGCAACCAAACATAGTAAGACTTGGTTGCTATGACAAAGATTATTATAATTAATATGGTTGGAAGCAAAATAAAAACTGCTGTGCACTGGAGAAGGTATCATAACAGGCCACAGTGATAAAAGGTCATTAGATACCATAGCTAATAATAATTAACTTCTCTGAAAGGTCCCGAGAGAAGCTGCTTTTCAGTTGTTTTATTCTCTAACATTCCTTGAATCACAAGTGAAGCTTAAACTAAACTATGGACTTGACATCTCATCTACCACAAGCAAGACAAAACAGCTGTCTAGTGCAATACTCCCATTTTCAATCCTTCAAGTATTCTTCAAAGAATAGGAGTGCAATTTCCCCATATTTAACAAATTGGCTTCATCATTGGGAGTTGCCTCTCTTTACATTCCAATATGAAAAACATACTTAAAGCTGTCTTTTAAAAACATACTGAAGCAGCTGTTAATTATAGTTTATACCATATCAGCTTTCTCATCTTTACTGCATGGTAAGTGCTACTTCCAAATGCTTTTAAAGGTTTTCAGGTTTTTAAAAAATAGTTTAAGTAACTAATTTTTTTTTTTTTAAATAACCATCTTTAGATAGCAGTGGTTACTATTAGGGTAGTTACTAGAGGGTAATAGTAACTCTGAACGATAACAATTTGAGCGTCAAAGTGGAAAGTGAAGACCATGTTCAGAAACAATGATATGACATACAGCAAAAATTATTTTTCCAAACCAATATATACAGTCTGGTATCAATTTGACTCAGCAGATTTAAATGAAATTTTCTGACAGTAACCAGTCAAACTGCATTGGGAAGCCCATTTAAACAGTGAGCAAGGTTTTGAAAGTGAGTACTCTAAGGTAAACAGTGACTGACACTGATTGATTAAAGGGATCTCTGTAACACAACACAGATAACAACTAACTTTTTCTTTAGAGTTAACATAGAATGCTCAGTTTTTAATATATAAACCCATGAAATAGCATTTTGTTTTCTTTCAGAACCCCAAGAACACATCCCTACTTGTTCCAAAAACACTGTTGCAGAAGTACTAGACAATATAGATGCTATTCATAGGGTTATTTTCAGATCCCTCATAAATTTGTTTTTTAACAAGTGTCTGTATTGCAACCATTTGTAATTTTCAGCTTTTGATCATGTTAGGAAACCCTCCGGATTCACAGATAGGTAAAAGTAAATGTTTGAAATGGGTTAATAAATTATAAGAGTACTTTCCTGAAATTTGGATAGCTTTGGCGACATTTTTAACAAGCAGCTGACCCTATTAGAACTTTCCCATCAGCAAGGGCAGGTTTCTCTCTTAATCTCACTGTTCCTGCCTGCACAGTCCACATCCCGCCTTCTGCCAGCATCAAAGCTCACCAGATCCTTCCAGAAGCCAAAGCAACTCTGCCCTACTGACTTTTATTGCAGCGCTTATTTGTTTGGGTTTTTTTGCCAGGCTAAGGGGTTAAACCAGCTGGTTGGTCCAACAAGTCCCAAAGCATGCAGAGCACGAGCAGTGGCCCTGCACAGCCACAAACAGGGGAGAGACCCTCCTGGGGCGCTGGGGCTGGCAAAAGCGCCCTCGCCTCTCCTCCAGCCCTGCCTTCTTCCAACGCTTGCACAATAAGAGTCTACACATGAAGGAACCAACTACGTTAAATAAATTAGAACTGTAACTAGTTCACCTTTTCAGGGCACTAACAAAACTGAAATCACAGACAGAGCAGCCTCATACTTCCCTGTGACCCAGAAGTATTTCCCCTACTACACACTGGGAAGCTGTCTGGGGCCAAGGAGATTCTGGCTGACCCGCATTAGGGATGGTGGGGAGGGGAACACGTTCATAAACTCGTGTGGAACTGCAGGCAGGCTTGACTGCCTCATTTTACAACCACGCCCCAAGGGTGTTCCTACTCCTTCAGTAAGTGAAGTTATTTTATTGTCTCCAGTTCAAACTGCAGTTCCTGGAATTTCCAAACATCAGTCTTCTGACAGTTTTAATCTGTCTGTACTGCTCTCCTGTAGATCCTACCCACAAGGTTTCCTGCTCTTTAGATGAGCTTAAGAGTAACTGCAGCTCACAGTAACTTCACGAGATGGCAATAAACATGAGAAGTATTTGTCCTCTCAAATTACTGCCACACCCAATCCCTCCCAAACATTTCTTACCAAAAAAGAAGCACTTATACTTCCAAATGACCAATGGCCTTAGATATACTTTGAAAACAAACAAACAAAAAAATCCCTAGTTCTTTGCTAGGATGGATGTTTGTTTGTTTGTTTTTTAAAAAAGGCAAGCAAGCTTCAAAAATTGTAGCGGATTTCATTCAACTGCTGCAATGTACAGAAAAATGACCCTTCGGGCAGAGTAACTAAGGAGGACATGTATTGCTCAATATGCTTCGAAGGAAAGTTTTCCCTCATCTTCTCACAAATTACAGGTTCAAGACTCCATAACTCCCTCAAAATCGTTCAAAAATCACTGCTCTGCACAGTGAGTTACGTAATTTAAGATCTTTATAACATCAGCAGAACTAAGTACTTCTCTATTCAAATGGACAAAAAAAAAATCACTTCAAATCCTGATTGACATTCTGTCTTGCAAATATCTATGTTCCGCTCTAAATAGATGACAAGGAGTTGCTATGATGGTTTTCTCAGAACTGTTATTTAACATTTTCCAACTCTGCAAAGGCATGAGAACATTAAAACTCTTTTGTGGGAAGCGAAGTGTTTGAAAGCTCATTGGCAGAACAGTTACATCCACTTTTCAGGAACACATGATAATTCTCTCTCTGGTTTCCCCAAATAGAGTAGGAGGGAAGAATGCAGAAAGAAGGAGCAGTGCACACAATATGTTTTTACTTCCATCTGCCATCTGTTAACAGCTTCAGCTACTTGGATAAATATGTATTTATACTCATCAGGAAAGATTACAGTCTTGTCTACATGCAGTTACTCAGTACAGCTGTTCACGTCCAAGTCCAAGGTGAGGGCATTCTTACAGAACCAGTAGTTAAGAGTGCACAGAAATATGATATTTTGAAATGAGAATACCCAAATAAAGAACTATTCAACAGCAGGTGCTTATGAATAACTAAATATAAACCAATCCACACCATTCATCATAACAGGGTCTACTTACGTGCTCACCACTATCTACACAATGCAGAATCTGCCAGCACGGCCTTGTCCTTCACAAATCAGAGGTAGAAGAAGAAATTACATGTCTAACAAGTGTAGCTACATGGACAGATACAGAACCTTTTTACTGTTATGTTTCATATTAATTTAGGAAGTTGGATTAAGTATATTGAAAAATCACATCTCTATCAAAAGCTTCTTTTATCTTGAGAAACGTAATTGCTTTTTCGGTACAGTTCAGCTGCCTCTTTGGCAGACAAACTGTAAAACCTTCGCAGCTTCAATGAGCTCAGTTTAGCACCACTGTCATCTTGGATCCTTCCTGCCTTGGCCTCTTGAATAAATGAAAATAATCTGAACTAAGATGACATGATAGTACACTACCTCTAACTACACCCTGGGAGTAATGATCTTTTCTTTCTGGTGGAAGTGACTTTAAGATGAAAGATGGCAATTGCAGCCTTGTGAGAATTTTTCAGTTTTCTCCTGAAATTGCCATTCAGCAAGAAGAACAAAACCCACAATGCACAGGGCACTGCTGAGGTAGACTTGTCCCAAGTAGAAGCAAGTCACTACGGCCCTGACTCGTAAAGTCAGCTTCTCCTGAAAGCAGCCCAGAAAAGCCCTACCTGAACCGAGAGACTAACTATTTTTAACATGAGTATGTTCAGAAGGCACATAGGAATACCAGACTACATAGTGGTTTAAAGCATACACCTGCTAAGTGTGAATTAAGTTCATCTCCAATGTTCATAATTGGGGAAGTTACAGTAGTAGATTAATACAAATATCATTGAACTTTTTTTTACATTCTTGTATTAGAAACAACCACTGAAGACACCAAAAAAAAGTTAAGCCTCAGAGCTTCTAACTGACATTACATACGGCAGTATTAGCTTTGTTCCATGGATTCCAGTTCTATATTTCAAGTAAAATATCTCATTAATTTTCATTGTTTACTGTATGAAAACGCTCGCTAAGTTAACGCCACGTCTATCAAAAATCTTCAGCATGCAGGTTGCCTTAGTATTATGAATAATCCCTTTATTCTCCAGCTGTGCACTGCGCTCGCTGCATCTGTATTTGAGTCCTTTGATGGACTAAGATGTGTAGCATGGACCGTGTCTCTGTCTCTACTGTGATGCTAAACAAACTGGAACTGCTGACTACACTACAAATTTGAACATGAGAGACTGAACACAGTTAGCACAGCAGCCTTTGGGGACTTCTTGAACTTGCAGTTCCACTGTAAGACTGTAGTTGTCTGTCGGCGGTCACGCTGTACTCTATTCTGACAGCAATTTATTCCTGACTTGGGTTTACATACACCCAAATTGTCAGGTTTGATTTCACTGGGAAGGTACCTATAGACCACTTTAACACACCCCACACAAATCATCTTTAACTTTAGAGTATCCTGCTCACTTAATAGACCTCATCCTCTTTTCTGACAACCTAGAGCTGCTGCAGTGACACACACAGATATCGAATCTATGTTACCGAACACTCTTAAAGGGCTGATTTCAGTGATGGATACATGCCTGCAAGACATGACAAAGATTAATGGTGCACAAAGTATCTAAATCAGCTATCAAGGACCAGTTCTTAAAAACAGTTTACATTTCACTTCAGGAAATGCACGTCCTGGCATGCTGCAGCTAACCAGAAGAAGCAGACCAATTCATGTTCAAACTGAGTTTTTGTTACTTGTTTTCAGGACCACTGTTTCCCTTGGTCTAACATCAGCTGTAGCATATTGGCTCAATATCAATCATTCTTAGAAAAGGCAGCTTACAACCAGCAATACCAACAGCTCGTTTACAGGAAAGGAAATGGGTCTGAAGGAACAAATTACTCCTTTGAGAAAAATAGCAAAGATTTGGCAGAAGTGTCTCATGTTGCCTATGAAGCTACCACCAAGCATGGTGGAACAGAAGAGAGAACACAGCAAATTGCGACCGGGGGATGGAGGGGAGGGGGTATTTTTCATTTTAATTGGCTTGGGAAAGAAAACCTGAAAGAGTAACTAAAACACCATCTTTAAACTTGCCTTTAATTACTGCTACCTGCCATGGCAATAGAAGTAAGTAAATACGAAATACTATTCCCACTGCTGTGTGGGAACTTGCATTCAATGGCAGCCACTTGATAAGTCTTCCTAATACTAAGAAAATCAAAGCTTTAGTACATTAGCTAGCAAAAGAAACAATAAGTGAAAACATACCAAAGCCCACTAACAACCACATCTGGATTTGCTAATAAAATCCACGGATCCTAGCTTTATTTTAAATAGGGTGTGTGAAAATTCTCCCTGGAGAATGTCAGAAGAGTATCAATCCCTTCCTGAAAAATTTTACACCAGAACAGCATCCTCTAGACTAAAGACTCAACTCAGCACCCTTTCTTCACGATTTATTTGAAAATATTGTACACAAAAAATTCTACAAAACTTACTTTCCTGAATACTTAGTATATTTCTGCAGGCAATCTGTATCATTTTTGCAACTGGATTTTAGTCCTATTCTCTACACAGCCAACTTCAATTTGTAACTATATTACAGCAGAGATAAAACAGCTCCTACAGCTCTAAACTGTAAACTTTAATTATATCTTAAATATCATCACTGTGGAACTAAAGGAGGAAACACCTGTGAAAACCTCAACATTAAATAACATAGGTAAAAATTACTTATCAAGTAGAATCACAATATTTATAAGAAACCAAAGAATTTAGAAAAGCAATTAAGATCTGCTATAAGGCTCCTCTGTACACCATGAAAATTTACTACATTTAAAATTACAGTAATTGAACTAATAAAAGTGAAGCAGTCAAATGAAGCTATATTTTAACTTAAACACAAACTGTGTCATTTTCTTTAATAAACTAATCTGATTTTAAACTACATGTGTGATACCAATGGCAAAATCAGAAGACCAGCTTCAGTGCTTGATAAGTTTTCTTGAATCATTTTTCAGATGCTCAGCTTTAGTTTCATCTAGCACTTTCAGAGAAGTGCTAAGGGAAAAAAAAAAAATTTCAGCTTAGGGCTTTTACACAGACAAGTTCCATTTGTAGCTACACACCTCCCCTACATGATCTCTGGTGGCATGAAGTATCTGGCCCTATTTTCACTCTGGAATAAATCAACTCTACCAAACAATATTTAAATTATTAAACTTCCCAATTTATATGTTTTGAAATTGACCTGTTCTTCCATTTTTATGAAAACAGTACTTGATTTTTTGTTAGGATTTAAAAAAAAAAACAAAACAACATTAATCACAAATTTGTATTTTAGGCAAATAAACACACTGAACACATTGACTATACTTAAGGAAGCAGATCCTACTCTCATTTTGACATATTTTCTGAAAGCAAGTATCTAATCACTAACAATTTTTACCAAAAATAAGTTCTCCCTAGAAATACTAATGCATTCACTTCTTGTGGCCATCAGCGCTCCAGAGGCAATTTAACTGGCCACTAAATAATGCCTCCAGAAAGATTTGTTGCCTGTTACTGATGTCCCAGCTCCGGGAAGTTGCAGCTGAGGTGACAACGTTCCATCGTCCTCCCCCACTTTGCCTTCTGGTGGTGACTGCTCCAGCAGCTTGTGCTCTGCTGATGCTCACATTTGGAGCCTTTCCTGCGATTTACCCCTTCCACGTCCTCCTGAAGACTTCCGCAAAAAAGGCCCTACAGCAGTTTGCATTTG
This sequence comes from Balaeniceps rex, assembly GCA_013401315.1. NCBI lineage: Eukaryota > Metazoa > Chordata > Aves > Pelecaniformes > Balaenicipitidae > Balaeniceps > Balaeniceps rex. The sequence continues at coordinate 24,691 of VYZW01017848.1, forward strand.
TTACACGTTCAGAAAATTCCCTGCCCGAACATGAAGACTAGAAACCTGCCTAAAGTGAAGTAAAGCCTTGAAACAGCGCTGGCGCAAGCTTTTCTACCAACCACCCCTGAGAAAGCCACCTCCCAAATCTTAAATGGAAATAAAGCCTTTCATTTCCCCACAAATCGATAGTGCAAGTTACAAGTCCCAGGTAGTTTTGCCGCAACCCTGGTTAAGCAAGCGCAGGTCACGGCATCAAAGGCAGTGCTGCACTGCGCTATGGGCTAAAAAGTGCCGGAGCCCCCAGTCCCCAAACCGCTCCCTCGCTTCCCCACATTGTCCCCAGCTACGTAACCCTGCCTGCTCTCCCACACCCATGCGGGGAAGCATTGCGCTCTGCAGTGACCCTAGGGGACTCACCGGCCTCGCATACAAAGACTTTTTTTTGCTGTGTGGTTTGGTTAGGCTTTGTTTTGGGGGGCTTGCATTTTTTTAGTTTTTAATTATTATTATTTTTTGGAAATTTTTTTTTCACTGACATAGCAAGAACTTGCTCAGGAAGGAATCCAAAGAGCACTGTGGGAAAGAGGCAGCATTTGCAAAACAACACAATTAAATTATTTTTCATGTGCCCCAAAGTATTTTTTCCTGAAACTTATCAGAAAAGATTGTTGTGAAAGTATAAGGATTTGGAATGCGTTAGCCAAATCTTGCCTGTTAAGTGAAGCTACAAAGGTGGTTTCCACAGAGTTCGCGTTGGAAGTGTTCTGTAGCAGGGAAACTGCTCTGCAGGCTTGGCCATACACAGCACTTACAGAACCGGTTTTTACACTACAATAGACTTACTGTAGCAAAATTACTATGGATTTAAAAAAGGACAAGCTAGTTTTCCCAATTTAATTAACAATCTAATTAAACTGGAGAAGAAAATTATTTACCTTCGTCATGACTTTACTTTTGAGTAAAATTATAACCCTCTATGTGGTTATTAAGAATATCTGTATCTGGATTACACCAACACGTTCAGATTCACAGGAAAAGAAACTAAGCTTATTACCTGTACTACTGATCCTGCCACTCCTTTTTGAGAATGAGCAAGACATACATATGCTCAAAATAAAAAGCTCTCTAGAAGCAGAAACAAGAAGACATCTGTATTTCAGCAGACTTCCCCATTACAGATCTGACCACAGTCAACAAGGTCCTGAAGTGTGCACATTTTTCAGTACTATCCTACCACACATAATACCCTTGACAAGAGGAAAAAAGAAAAAAATAGTAAATCTCTGGAAAATTAAAGCTCTACTGTTACAATTTAAAAAAAAAAAAAAAAAAAAAAAAAAAAAAAAAAAAAAAAAACCAACCACACTTCCAATTTGGGGGGCAGTTCTATCAAATATACTGAACCTAACTGATGGTTCTGTAAAGCTGCAGCCAAAGAAAGCGTATGTGTCTAGTTTAACTGTTTTGTTGTGACAAAATACCCACTTAACACATTTTTCTGTTTCAATGCGCTATGCAATATTTATCTAACATATGTAAACAAATAATATATTAAAATGCATGCCATGTTCTATTTAACCAGGATTTCTGAATCAAAACGAACTAAAACTGAAACTACCCACATAGCTTTTTGAAAACTATTGGTTATACTACATGCTATACTTTGGACAAATTAGTAATAAATAAGCACTTGAGCAATGTAATTCAGACTGAAATCAATGCTACCGAGATAAGTATATATGATGTTCCAACCCTTTATGGAAAACCAGACAGCTGCTGTTAAACTGTATACCTTTCATTGTTCAAATATATATGGTGTTAAGATCTCATAATTATGTCCAGGACCAAAGATGATGCTTTACTTTAGGGTTCATTTTTACACTTATAAACACACAAAAAAAAAACCCAAAAAAACAACAACAACAAAAAACCAAAACCCACAAAACAAACCTAGGCACATGCAAACACATGCTGATACACACATAAACCCCATCACATATACACCCATCATCACGTTTGGTATTTGCCTTTTTTGGTTAAAATAGAAACATGGCAACCAAGCAAATTCCAGATTTGTTCTGTGATCTCTATGTTAAGTTGCACGAAAAACCCCAACTGGCCTCCTGTCAAGATCTATGACAGAAAATATTCTTTTGTTACCTGCAAATCTGTTCATGTAAGAGAGAAATTTGATCAACATGGTAGGCTCACTCTTCTCTCATTAAGAGCAGTAAAAAACCAAACAACAGATTGTTATCCCACTTTTAAGATTCACATCAAAAAACAATGGAAACATGGTAACAGGAACTTGTCGGCCCCTTGGCTTACCGTTATGGAAAAAGGGAAGCGGGTTTGTTTTGTTAGTGGTATTATTATTCATTATTATTAATTATTGTTTTCTTTATTTTTAAGAAACATGATGATGTTCTTTGGGTTTGTGCGTTCTTCACAAATACAAGCATAGCGTAAAGGGCATCACATATTCACTCTGCCAAAGGAAAAGAGCAAACATCACACTGGAAGCCTGCAGTTGCACAGCAGGGAAGGGACCTGTGCCAGCGCAGAAGGAAGACCGACACCAACCTCCCCCTATACCCTTTCCAAGGGCAGCAGCTGGGAAGCCTGGAAAAAGCACAGCGGCAGGGGGAGAACCAGTGTCGCCGCCCTCTTGCCTGCAACCCAAGGGTCCAGCAGGATAGGGAAGCAAGGACCACAGTGCTGCCACCCTTCCTGGCCTTCTGAAGGCAAGTCTGAGATTAAAGCAGGACCTCACTGCTCCTTGGCTTCCTCTCCAGACACGCAATACAGCGGCTGCACTTAATGAACCAGAATTAGAGAAACGCCAAAGTTCAGTTTGCCAAAGTTCAACGTGGCAATTCAAGCGCATCACTAGCTGAAATTGGTTCACTCTCTTTCAGAAGTTTTGTAGTTAAAAAAAAAAAGAATTAATCAGCAATGCAGACACACAAGGGTGCACTTATATTTGATACAAAAGGTAGCACAGAAAGACAGACTTACGCAGATTGCAACTGTTTCTTAACTCATTTTGTGAAGGCTAGAAAGCTTACAGTGATCACCTAAGCATGGTAGAGAAGATGGGGGTGGGAAATAGGGGTTCACTCACATGTGAGAGGGTTAGCACATGAGCATGTGTGTCTGCCCTTAAATTCACAAAAAGAAAGAAAAAAAAAAATCAGAGAAAAGAAAGATTATCTGTGCCCATTCCTGCCTTAAAGTCCACAAAGTTAGTGGACTTTAGTTTTTGTTAGGGGTTTGTTTTGGTTTGGTTTGGTTTTTTTTCCCAGATGAAATCCAATTCTGAAGTTAACCAGTCAACCACAAATTTTGAAATTAATCAGGTCCAACCAAGTCAACTAATGATCAAACCTACCAATGTTACATGACACGAGCATAACACATGCCCAAAGGGCAGCAATCAGTTGCCACATGCACACTAGATATAAAGTATTTTGCTGCTGGAGTTTGGTAGCTGGAAGATACGTTATTCTCACTCATTCCTTTCTTTTTCTCTTCTATTGCTTCTTTTCTTGTTCTGTCTTACAGCTCAAGACCACCACCACTTGAGTCCCACCACAAAATCCCAATACTTGATTCCTCTTCCAGAACTTCAAAAGTGCCCTGGGAACGCTGGCATTATAGGATTTTTTTTTTTTTTAAAGGCTTATCATAAAATCATTCAAGTTGAACAAATATGCTTTCCTTGCTTGTAAATTATTTCATTCCATAAATAGCAGCAAACCTCTACCACCTCCAGGTGACAGATATACGTCTCCTGTGTTTGAAAAACTAAAAACTGCAGCATTGAAATTTCAGTCACCACATGCAGCACAAAGTAAAAAAAAATAATTATTTGATAGACCTAGAAAAAAAAGAATTGACAAGTTATTTTCTTCCAACAGACAACACCTACTGAAGAATGCACAACCTATGAGAAATTCATCGCCTGGCAAGCATAGCAAAGACTACATTTTGCAGTAATTGTCAATTTTGTTATGCAAGCCAAAAAGTTGATCACTCAAGACTAAAACAAAAAAAACACCTAACCAAAAACCCCCAAAAAAACCAAAACAATGATATGAAATTTCTAAAGGTAACAACTCACATAGGCACCAAACAGGCACACACCACTACCTCTGGTAAAGACAACGATCGTCACACTGCGTCAGGACAGTAAAGTGACACTGCCACAACCCCATGAATTCCTCTGCTCTGCAATAGCAGGGATGCCCACACAATCTGCACCCTCTACCGGAGTGGAAAACATTTCTTCGCTCAGCCTCACAGTTGTCGAGCACTAAAACACTGTCCCAGCTCAACACAGAGGAAGAGCCGCAGGCTGGGTTTCCATCTGCTGTCACTTGAGACGCAGGCAGAGGCACAGTAATCCTGGCGCATGCATCAAGTAAACCTCAGCAAGCAACTGTAAACCCTAAAACCCAAAAGGTTTCCAGCTACAGAACCTATTCCAGCAAGTGAATGGTACACAAAAAGGTCTCGTGGACCACATGCAAAAGGCTCCAGAAGACCCTGAGGCCACAAAAAACAACAGCAGCAGCAAACCAACAAAAACAAAAACCACGAAAACCCAAAACAACACCAGGAAAAACCCCAGCCTGGCTCACAGGATTGCACAGGGTTTCTTCTAGATAGCCAAGGTACTTTGCTGAAGTAATCCACTCCAACAAGTTTTATACCAATCCTTTAAACCTTCTGGGAGTTGCACACAGACATTTAAAGAAAATAGTGAAGGAGCTCCACAACTGACTAAGAAAAAGAGAGAGCGCTCTCAAAGAAGAAAATAATATGTCTGCAAAGACTACAATGCAACAGTTCCTGACTTTGAGCCCAGAGCACTATCTGCCTGACTGCGCCATCGCCCTGCATCCCACAGGACTATTACTAGTTTGCAAACTTTCCATCACTACCTTAGAGCCAGAAAATTATTCTACTTCAAATGGTGTTTCAGAATATCCAGACTAGGGGTATAATTTACTTCACTCTGCAGGAGGGGGCAAGAAGGGTGGGTGTGTCTTTAAAATGCTTTGTAATATCTTTTGGGCAAAGGGGAAAATTCAGCAATACTGGTTGGTTGGTTTGTTTGCTTGCTTGTTTGTTTAAATACATGGACCTTGCATAATTGATCAGAATGTGATCCTAGTGTAAAGTAATTGATGCACTTCTTCCCTCATCTTTGAATTGTGAATTTTTTCTTCCTTCACAGCAACCATCTCATCTGGTTTTTCAATGTCACCTCAAACAAAGTCTAAAGAAAAGAAGTACATACAGGGTAAGAAGAATTATAAAGATGTGAGGCATTTATTTCCCTATGAGAAGGTCATATCACCAGTCAACATGGGATTCTATTACATACTACGCTAGATGAAGAAAACCTTTTGACTTTACTCCAAGCCTCAGGCTTGTTCACCATTTAGCATTAGAAAAAGAGAAAATATTAAAAAAAAAAAACCCACACCAAAACAAACACATTGTAGCATGGTGTGCACAGACTGAAAAAAAATAATTCTTCTAGAGCATTTCATCTTGCCTTGAATAATAAAATGCAGGAAAGGACAAAAAGAAAGATAAGTGGCTGCATAATTCTCAGTATTTTTTTTTTCCAACATAGGCATTATTGGACAGAAGGGAGGAGGCAGGGAAAATCCAGACATCTAGAAGCATACAATGCTTCACAGCAAAAATTACCTAAGAATATATCTTATCAGTGATGAACTGATGAGTTCAGACTTTTAAGTCAAAGTCCCTGACTCTTAAAAGCCCATAAAATTCGGGGCTGATTGGTTTCCAACTTCTGAATTGCAGAGATTTTAGTGAACTTTTTAATAACAATTCAATACTGCACTATTATGCTTTTTCTTTTATTTACTTTCACTTAGGGGTAAGTCTGGAAACCCCTAGCAGAGCACAATTCATTACTCAATCTTTTCAGAACCCGTATAATGAAATAAAGTATTATCAATTTCTGCTTTCCTTTAACCATCTACTTCAAGCATATATCACCGATTTCTGCCACAACTCTCTTTCACTCATTTCACTTTCACTTTTCATGTGAATAAAAACCTATTTTAAGAAGAGCCAAGTGGAAGAGTATACCATTGCCAGCTCCTTGATAGCGTGATATTCACAATTTTTCTTAGAAAGGGATGGGATCTTGCAGAAGCTGATAAAAATATGACAAAATCTGAGCTTCTTACATAACAAGCAATTACGCTTTCCAACTATAAACAAAAATCCTAAAAAAGAAAAATCTTGTCCAAAGGAACCATCCAGAACCTCTTTATTTACACATCGTGATTTAAGTCAACCTTGTATTCCTGAAAAATTGAATCAGGCACTCCGAGGTGGCTGATTAGCAATAGTGTGTTTTCCACTTCACTGCCTGACAGTGCCTGCTGTATGACAGGGAGGGGAATGCTACAGGCTTTTCATAATCTCGGTAATCAAGGTTAATATAAAATTTGCATACCACCTTGCTGATGAGTGGAATGTTTCCTGGAAGAGCGCTGAGGTTCAAGTCACATATATTTCAACAGAAATTAAGCACTGGCTAAAAATATTACATATTTATCTCAAAGTTAGTCTTCATGAGTTTACAGCCAGTCAGGTTTCCACCTGAGACTTTTAGGTAATTAAAGATAATTTATAACATGGACTCATACAGCACATTAACCTCCAAATCTTTCACTGCCTTTGGAAATGCATTTACTAAATTTTCGTCATCTTGCCCTGAAGCTATCCACTATCTTGCAGGGAACAGTGAAAAAAGTCAAAATGCTCATCAGCTTCATTGACACTATGTTATTCAATGGAAAGAGAATTGAACGTCTTGTACGTATAGTCATACAGTTCCTTACAATACTCCAGTGCTTCGAGTATGATATTTCTACCCGCGTTTTAAGTTCAGATCATACTTTTAACAAAGGAAACCCAGAACACAGTGGAACAAAAGCAAGCTACTTACAAACAGAATACAAAGCAGTGGAAAGACAGCACTGAAAAATTTAAACAAAGGGAAAGGGAAGGAGTAAACTTAGAAAAGTGTGTTATTTTCTGATGACCTACATTATTGCTAAAATTTGCTTTTTAGACATACAAACACTTTAGCTTCAAAACTCTGCAAATTCATTTTTTTTTCAGCACAGGACTAAGGACAGAGCAACATAAGTGATTGCTCAGACTCCCCAGTTCCTTAGCCTGTAAAAATCAAGGTGTCCAAAGCAATTTTTTCTCCTCCCTTGCTGGAATGGAGTTCTCTGTGTTCTGTGCAGGCAGAGCCGCCTCTGCTTGCAATGGAGAAGTATGACTTGGGTCACTGACTTAGAGAAGGCTGACACCTTTTACCTGATTAACAATAATCTCTGCTATTTTTAATTGTAAAAATTCTTTTATACTGGTTTATCATATTTGCCCTTTTTTAATGTAGCAGACCCCAAAACAAATTAGGTATCTCCAAAATAGGTTAACAAAAATTAAATCCACCAAGCTAGGAAAGCTATTATATATATCTCAATATGACAGTTTAAAAGTTCTTAAGAAAAAAAGAAGGAAAAAAGAAAAGAGGGAGACACAACACAACAGATGGGGGAGAGGACGACAGCGTATACCACCAACATCTACTTGCTTTCCCACCACCATCATTCCCTTATCCCTCAGGAAATTCCTGTGCTCATAAATGAAATAACTCTGGATAGCAAAGCGGCACGTTGTGGCTATCCTGTAGAACGTACCCTACTGAAACTATGCCATGGACCAGCATTGCCATTTCTAAGAAAAAAAGAAAGAGCTTCCATGAAATCTCCAGTACCTATGGTGGGACTGAAAACCTGAAGGCTGGCACATCAGCCGTGACTGGGCTTGTTTGGGCAACGCTCACTTTCACTGGGTGCACTATGATTTTCCAGTTTGAAGACTGGAATCACAGAATCACAGAATCTTTTGGTTGGTAAAGACCTTTAAGATCATCAAGTCCAACCGTACCTGTCCACTACTAAACCATGTCCCTAAACACCTCGTCTACCCGTCTTTTAAATACCTCCAGGGATGGGGACTCCACCACTTCCCTGGGCAGCCTGTTCCAATACTTGACAACCTTCTCTGTGAAGAAGTTTTTCCTAATATCTAATCTAAACCTCCCCTGGCGCAACTTGAGGCCATTGCCTCTCGTCCTATCACTTGCTACTTGGGAGAAGAGACTGACACCCACCTCGCTACAACCTCCTTTCAGGTAGTTGTAGAGGGCAATAAGGTCTCCCCTCAGCCTCCTCTTCTCTAGGATAAACAACCCCAGATCCCTCAGCTGCTCCTCATAAGACTTGTGCTCCAGACCCTTCCCCAGCTTCGTTGCCCTTCTCTGGACACGCTCCAGCACCTCCATATCCTTCTTGTACTGAGGGGCCCAAAACTGAACACGGTACTCGAGGTGCGGCCTCACCAGTGCCGAGTACAGGGGAAGGATGACTTCCCTGGTCCTACTGGTCACACTGTTTCTGATACAAGCCAGGATGCTGTTGGCCTTCTTGGCCGCCTGGGCACACTGCTGGCTCATATTCAGTCGGCTGTCGACCAACACCCCCAGATCCCTCTCTGCCAAGCAGCTTTCCAGCCACTCATCCCCAAGCCTGTAGCATTGCATGGGGTTGTTGTGGCCCAAGTGCAGGACCCGGCACTTGGCCTTGTTGAACCTCATACAATTGGTCACAGCCCATTGGTCCAGCCTGTCCAGGTCCCTCTGTAGAGCCTTCCTACCCTCAAGCAGATCAACACTTCCTCCCAGCTTAGTGTCATCTGCAAACTTGCTGAGGGTACACTCGATCCCCTTGTCCAGATCATTGATAAAGATGTTGAACAAAACCGGCCCCAACACTGAGCCCTGGGGAACACCACTCGTGACGGGCCTCCAACTGGATTTAACTGCATTCACCACCACCCTTTGGGCCTGGCCACCCAGCCAGTTTTTAACCCAGCACAGAGTATGCCTGTCCAGGCCATGGGCAGCCAGTTTCTCCAGGAGAATGCTGTGGGAGACAGTGTCAAAGGCTTTACTGAAGTCCAGGTAGACAACATCCACAGCCTTTCCCTCATCCAATAAGTGGGTCACCTTGTCATAGAAGGAGATCAGGTTAGTCAAGCAGGATCTGCCCTTCATAAACCCATGTTGACTAGGCCTTATCTTCTGATTGTCCTGGACGTGCTGCGTGATGGCACTCAATATGAACCGCTCCATAATCTTCCCCGGTACCGAGGTCAGGCTGACAGGCCTGTAGTTCCCTGGACAGGCCTGTAGTTCTCCGAGTGAGACAGTATTTGTAGAAGTCCTTTGAGAGCTGTAAGTGCTTTGTGATCTACAGAACTAAACTATTAAAATGTTGCTGCTAATCACTCTGCTGGAACTTAATCTTTCTTTGTCCTCACCAAATTGATAAACCTCTCCAAAGAAATGAGACAAAATGTGACAGATATGCTTGCGCACTTTCATGTTTATGCTAACAGTTAAAAAAAGATGGTGTTTTGTTTGTACTAACAAGTCTTGGAGAAGCAATAAGAAAGGTTATTATAAAAAAGCATTTCTCTGAGTAACTCTTCAATAAACTGTATAAAGAAAGAAATTCTCTTGATTAAGTGCTGTCTAGCAAGTAACAGTCAGGAGAACACTCAGGGGTTTACAAAGCATTTCTGACAAGAAAGCAACATAGTTCCTGTTTGGAGATATTTCCAAAGGAGTCCAATTTTCAGTCATTAGTGATAGTGGTAAGCGGTGAGACAGTTAAAAGTGCTTTTAACTGATGAAATCTATGGAGGAAAGAAGGAAGAGCAAAGAAGGAAAACAGATGTATAAGCCATTTCATTGTGTATTAATGAACCAGGAACAAAATAGTTTATGGACAGTCACCTTAAATTCTTAAAAGCCACAAAGTATCCTCAAAGGCGTTATTCCACAAACGGAGTGCTAAAGAAAGATGCAGCTATACGAGGAGCATTTCAGTGACTTACACTACCTGCCAAACACAAGCTGTTGCAAGTTTAAGGGGAAAAAAAAAAAGCCATCTGTCTCAGTTTAATAATATTAACTTAGTTTTCTTTAATTATAAAGCTAGACAACCTTTTACTAACACATTTTACCAAACAATTTCTATATCTCTGCTAGAATGAAATTCTAGCCACTCACCAAAAGTTCTAATTCATACTTTATTTCTGAGAATCCTTAGAAACTGGAAGAATTTAAAGAGCTTAATTTGTAAATCCCAATGTTAAAAAGTCTAAAAACATCTGTTACCCCAAGTTAGATTGAAAGGAGATGACAAGGGGAAAAGAGCCAAGAGAAATGGGCGTAGGGCTGGTAGTAGCAGATTAAGTTAGTTTTCATTTCTACAGCCAGAACAAAAACTTTCACAGAACATGACCAGACTGGTTTAGGTAACCACAGAATATAAAAATTACATTTAGTCTACCTAGGAATACGGAAACAAATTAAGTGCACATCCACTTGGGGGGGATGGGGGAAGAGGCCTTTGCCCTTTGTGTAAAACTTAACAATGTCTTAGCAGTTCAGGCCAGAGGTCTACTTACCCCGACATCTTTTCTTTAACAGTGGTCATAAGGAAAGGTAAGAACAGGGCAAGAATGCACATAACCCCTCTGTGCCCCCCAAAACATTCTCTGCTCCTCCACCTACTTTCAGCTCATGAGACTTACTGGACTTGTTTGCCTAATTACCGATTTCTAACAGTTCTCTTTCAAGAACTTGCCCAGCCATCTCCTTAAGCCTACACACTCCTCTGGCATCCAGAACAGCTACTTCTGACACAGACTTTCATGGGTCTACAGCCTGCTGTGTCACCCACCTCCATTTGCTTCTTTTCAGTCTGGTTCCCTCACCAGACCAAAAAGGCCCCCAATTCCTGAACCAGAAGAGGATTCCCCTTCATGCCAGCAATGGTTTTGCAGACCTTTACCATGTCGCCCTGAATTGTGTCTTTTTCTAGGCCAGAGAAACTTAGCCTATTGAAGCATTGCCTCTCATGCATGGCTACATACCGCTCCTCTGGTGCTGAACTCTTGCTCATGCCGAGATTTCCGCAAGACGACTTTCACTGTCTTGCAATTCAACATCCAAGACTTACAGCAAGTTTTAACATTAACTGGCTGCCTGCTCATCAGTTTTTCTTAAAACGTTCAAATATAACATTTTCTAATCTATTCAGTCAACAAAATTACATTATTTCCAAGTTTTACCCAGCCAGTATGTCTTTGATATTATTTTATTTTCTGTCTTCCAATATATTTTAAATAAAATCCTTCTAAAATATCAGTCCTTTGGAATGCTTTTCTTTTTTTAAAGACCTTCTTTGGATTTTCTGGATGCTACATAGCACTTCAAGCTTAGACATCATATAGAATCAAGGACACCTGTCATAAATAGGAAGCAGGAGTTTGGGAGGGTGGGTTTCTTCTTAAGTTGACCTGTGACTCAGTTCTATGCATTTCACACAGGCTGTATGTACTTTTACAGTTCAGTATTTTTGTTTGCTAGCTATACTTCCAAGTGTAACCATCACTCCTATCAAGGAGGTATCCTAGCCAGCCTCCTTGTTAAACTACAGAGCCCTATGACTGTATAATGAAGTTTTAAAGAACCATAAAGAAACCAAGTAATTCATTTTTTGCAAGTTTGAGATTTATGGTTCCAAGCCAAGAGTTTCTTTATCAGTTTCTGATCAAAGGTTACAAAAACCAGACACACCAAAACTGGAAAGTCCGTGGTTCACATTGCAAAGTTGACCCCACATGTGATCAAGCAAGGATGTGACCCAGTGGGAGCAAAATTAATTTGCTGAGGGGGACACAAAAAACATAGGAAACAAAGGACTTTTGGGGGACAGTGTGCAAAAACAAACAAAAAAACCCACACACGCCAAAAAAAAAAAATTCAAAAAGGATGACATAGTTGGCAAGGGAGAAGAAGTGGAAAAACGCCTGTGACAGAAGCAGAAAGGAAGAGACAGCCCTCAGCAGTTGGATAATTCCTACTGTGCAAAGCAGGAGAGAACTTGGGGAGATGAACAGAAGCATTACACAAAACAACGCATCCAGACAGGAATAAATATCTTAACTAAAATAAATTAATGACTTACAGTAGTAACCAACATAGACAATAGAGAGACAAACTCCCAGACAGCTAGAAAGTTTAAACAACAAAAATCCCAAAATATTTTTCCTTTGAAGCAAACTTAAGGCAGGTCAAAGGTGGCATATTTCCAACCGAGTGATAAAAAAAGATTCCAGAACTAACAAGCACCAAAATCAAATCACATCCTCAATCTCAAGGGATTCTCTAACCAAACCCTTTTCATTGACAGTTCATCCACATGTTAGACAAACAGAATACAAGATGCAGATGCCTTGCTAGCAGGAGAGAGAAGACAGATTGTATCATTACAGGACTGCTGAAAACTTCTCGGGTGTAAAATATGACAACTGAGGAATTACAGGCCCCATGCTTGGAGAAACTCAGAGGAATGGTCCTAAATGTAATTAACATTAGAATTTCATGTCATACACACTGTAGACACTAGAAGCTTAAATCAGTGCAAAAAGCCCCTGTGGACTAACATGAGTATAGAAAGGCACTACTTCGGTTCTTAAACTCAAAGTTCTTGAGCCACAAATAGGCTGAAGGCTGGAAGTGTATTCTAGGGGAGGTATGACCATGAGTTTGTCCTGTTCATGAACTCTTCTACAAGCTTCCACTGTTATCTGCCAGAGACAGGATACAAAGCTAAACAAAAATTCAGCTTGATCCAGTAAAGCTACTGTAATAAAGTGTACTGTATTTTGTCAGAAAATAAATAAGTAAAAAAACAAGCCAACCAAACTAGAAAAACCCCACTCAACAGAATATAGTTAAAGAAAGGCAAGTCAATGGATTCTTTAAAATATATATATATCTCTTGCAAGCAAAAAGAAATACTGAATCCATCCAAAAATGCATAAGCAGTATCTATACTGCTGACATGCAAAAACACTGTGCTAGTTTTGAACATGAAGCAATAAAGCTTCAATCAGCACAGCAGAGCACAGAAATGCTGTTTAGGAGCTAATGAGCCTAGGTGCAGCACTTTATTAGTACTATTAACACAGCCATCCTGCTAACTTCCAAGCCACCGTACGAGACTTCCTTATAACGTAACCTGTGCTATTCAGCCCCTGCTAATCTCTATTCTCTTCCCTCACTTAAAAGTGAAGGAAATGGCAATGAAGTTGACCTGATTAACAAAGTACATGCAAACAGTTGTGCTCCGCAGTAATCTTTAGCACTGACCTTGCTTGTACAGGCAGAGATCCAATTCCCAGTTCAGTAAAGAATCTCTTACATCACATTATAAAAGCGGATGCATATTTCCCTTCAGTGCTAGCTAAACTCATGGACCAACAGGTAGTGCCAAAATCACAAGCTAGAGCTCTACTAGAGCAAAGAATTCCTATGAGAAAAATGAAAGAAGATTTCCATGCCAAAGAATAACTCAACTCAAAACTAACACTAAAAAAAAACCCAAGGAACAATGAAGAGCAATATTGACTTCGAGACCTCAAAGAACCACTTAAAACCACAAAAATACCAACCCTGTTTGTGCAAAAAAGCAGGTGTTCACTGACAGCATGCAGATTTGCCCTCCTGTTCATAAAAGCAATTGTGCAAGTTGTACACAAATCACAGCAGGTTGCATTAACAGTTCTCCAGTCCTACTCCAGATTTATTTTTAGCTTAAAAATAAACTGTGTTACACATTATTTCAATATTCTGCTGAATAACCGAGCAAGGGAAAGAATGAATTTAAGCGCGGTCTATAGAGAGATAATGTGAAGGCTATAACATAAGTGAAAAATGGCCATGTTGCTAAGATAAGGCCCCAACCACCAATCTCATTGTCAAGCCTGGCCATCTGTCAGCAGAAACCTGATTTACTGCATATAATACTGCTATACTTGATTACTACTATACTGCTATAAAAGGCTCCTGGTTTTTTAAGCACACCAAAAGCTACTTTTTAGCAACATAAAAGGGTTAATAAAACACCTCCTCAGAAGCCAAGCTTTATGAAACCAGGTTTCAGAACTTTAAATCAAATTTCCCCCAGTTTCAATGTCACTGATAGATTAAATTCCTTTATAAATAAAAATATTAAAACCAGGGAAACAAAAACTGAAGAAAAACATTAAATGATAGTAAATTACACCACTTTCAACCTGTAAGTAAGGCTGCTTGCACTGATGCTTGTTTTTTATGAAGACTATTTTGACAGTGGGCAATTGCAAAGAACTTTAGAAAAGGCACTTGAAGAAACATTCCTACAATACCACTATTCAAGAAAACCATTAATAAAGAGGCCACTTTGCTTCATTTGATAACTAGTCCAGACATCCAAACTGTTTGCAAGAGCACTAATGACCTGAAGCGTCCTTAGACAGGAGCCTGTAAGCCCTACATACAACGATGACACAACACCTCATGGTGTAACAACTCAGATGAGTGCATCTAACCCACATCTTCCCCGTCCTACACGCCAGGACAAAAATGCCTGCGTATGAGATTCATCCTTCACATCAAATACCCACTGAGCGAAACAGCTGCAGGTACTTTCTCAGGTTAATCAAACAAATCAAATAACAGCATCTAGTAATAACAAGACAATTTTTCTCTCTAAACAACAGCCCTACACTGCAGGTGGTTTTGTCCCATAGCGAGCAAACAGGAGAAAAACACGTCCTGAGCAGCTGCTCATTAGGTGAGCACCATTCTGCCTGCACAGCAAATGAAGCAAATGTCATGTGGAAAAAAACAGTTTACGGTCATGTAATTAGACACGGTAACACAGGCATATCCAAAAGAGGAGGGAAGACAGGTACAAATTACAGTTGCACAGGCAATTTACTTCTGGGAGTTTATCATTTTTGATGTTCCTGGACTTTAACCTTACCATTTCTTTTAATGAGGCTTGTTTCCAGCCTGTTTTTTTCCTATTACAGAATACCAGATAACTTTGAATGATCACCTACTATAAAAAAATACCCATCCCCAAATAATTATTTATTCTGAACAGAACACTTTATTTACAGACACTGGACTAATACTGTATCAGAACAGACCAAAATGAACACAAACTGTATAGGACCTCGCCATAAACATTATAAAGCAGTGAGAATTTATTGCAAGCTTACCTGATACTCGTTGGGCCAGAAAGTGCTGACAGCCAACTCTGCCCGAAGCCAGTCTTTGCCAGTGGAGCTGGTGACATTCCAGATGGGATTAGCCAGCGGCCCTTTGTTCACCCTAACCAGGATGTTCAAAGTGCCCGGGTTTGCTCCGTTCTTGCTGTACAGAAGGTAGCTGAAATCGATGCAGTGAGTATCGTTTTCTTTCATCGTTGGAAGCTGGAGTCGAGTCTTTTCTCCAGGGTCATGGTCTGAGGAAATCACTATCATATATGATCCTAAAGGCGGGGAGTGGGAAAGGAAACAAACAAAACAGTAGTAAGGAAAAAGATAACTGCCAAGAAACTGATTGTTCAACTGTGAAAAAGGATGGAATGCAAAGGTTTTTGTATTTCAAAATCTCAAAATTCAAGTAGCAAGAAATCCAGCAAGGTATAAAATGCCTAGAAACATCACTGAAGCAGTACCTACAGAAGACATCACATATCTCTGAGGACCTATCTAGATGCTTCCACCTACAAACTTTTCTCTCTCCTGTTTTAGGATCAGATAATTGGAAATAGGATCACAGATGGACTGAATAAAATAATGAGAGGAGCAAAGGATCACCATTATTCTGAGGTCACCAAGGCCAAAATTCTCTCAACTTGCTCCACAGGTTTCCCAAAAATGAAAAATATGGAATAATAAGGTCCACATTCCTCAGCGCACCTTTATCACACCTTTCTCTACCCAGAAAGAGAGGCAAGACTTGGATTTTAGAGGTATTAGCAATAGAAATAGCTCACTTAGGACACCAAGACACATTTGTCCTGAAAAGCTGGGTTTAGCTGCTCTGTTTGCCCATGGATTCGAGGAGGTAACAGAATTTTCTACAGCTGGAAGAGAGCCCATCTTGTAAATTTGTTTTACAAGTATACAGAAGACAGAACAAGCTGAGCCTGTCTAGCTACAAAGGCAGAAAGCGGAAATCAGATGTTTAAACAAATTATATGGGACACAGTGCTGAAACAGTTTGTCCTGGTGTCCTGCAGAATGGACAGTAAAGACAGGGCTACCATCTATCCTAGCCCTAGAGTACCCCCATTTCTTCACGAGCAACAACTCCATACCAGGAACTATCTAGTGAATGAACCCCACAGAACAAAGCTTCTGAGACACAGCGTGCCAGGCAAAACATTACAACCAGGTGAGAAAACCCAATTTGGTATACAATCTGAATCCTTGCCGCAGGAAAGTTTCCTAACATGAACTTACTTACCCTCCTGCTTAATGATTCCAGAAGCTTCATGTTGACAGTCTTTGCTTCTACTTCTAGTCCTAAAGAGCACCATAATAAACACCCCTTCCTCCCAAAGAAGGCTCAGATGAAATCCATCAAAAATACAGTTCAAAAATCAGCCTAAATTTGAAAAATCATAGATTTGTGAGCACTTGTCCAAATGAGTAGCCCCACAGAGTTCTGAGAGTATGTACATGAATGAGCATTTATTGATGGAAAATCTTCTCTGAAGTATGTATTTGTATAAACTATTACGATTCTGTACGTTAAGTTTGTCCTTTGATTTTTATGCAACAAGGAACTATTGTGTTCTAATATGTCCTAAACAGTTGGATTAACCATTCTGAAAATTGTTGACAAGCTGTTGCTCAGGAGAAGATGAAAATTTATGGATATGGATTAAGTCATCTGTGCGACATGCTAATTTACTGGCCTGTAAGGATATTCTGTGCTAAAAAAAATTTATAACAAAAGAGAAAGCAATACTATAGAATGAAAGCAGCTCTTATTAAAGTACAGTACCAGGATCTTGATTTTTAATACTAAACATTAAAAAAGGATTTAAAGAAAATGTAACATAAGCACCCAGTTAATATTTAGAATTATATGCAGAATCTGTTATTGGATTCATATTTTATTAGAGAATGTGGCAAAGTATCAGTTTCTGATCATCTCTTCATCATTAATACCCATTTATAAAGACACAAATCGTATTATACTATTTAGGTTTGCTGTTACTAGAACTCTTTAATGAATATGGTCTAGAATCAATTGACAATTGCACAACATGCTCAAAAATGTGTTTCTAAGGCCATGTTCACTGGTGTGTAGTTATTATGCCCCTCGACTCTAGAATAAACTTACTTAGTAATAAGCGTGTTTGTAATCTCTGTCTTAATAATACATATGCTCTTACAAGTACCTGATTATTCATGATTGATACACTACAGAATAATATTTTCAAAATTTTTGTCAATAAATACTGTGCATGTGGCAGGGGGAGGTTGTATGTCAGCAATTTGGGTGGTTTTTTTCTACATGAGAGTTAGAAAAGTGAAAAGGATCAGTGAAAAATTACAAAGACTGCTTTCCATTACAAAGACTGCTTTCCACACTGTTAGCACAGATTCTCCATAGCCATTTACATTGCCTCTTAGCTATATCTTGCAAATATTTCTAAGCGATAGACAAAAAGCAACTGTTTTTTTTCCTACAGAAAATAAACATTAACATTTCTAAAGCTACGATCAGGAAGCAGATAAACGCTCCAACTTTTTCTGAAGGGAATCTGTGGGGGGAAGGAAGGAGTAGAATAAAAGAACTGAGTTTTGCAGAATTTTTGAAATGTCATTTCTCTCAACTTATGTCAAGATAAAAACATTGGGGGAAAAAGAAAATCACAATCAAATTATAAGAAATAAACTAGATGTATTTCAAGATCTTGTTCCTGTACTAATATAATCTGCTATAGTCTTTGAAAGCTCCAACAAACATTTTTATGCATATCAACACATTTTATAGTACTCTTTTTTCAACCTCATTTTTCATCATTTAAAAATACTTAGCAGTACATTTGCATATATCTAGCTACATGTGTTAGTCCTACAGCATTTCATGAAATGCTCCAGACAGCATTCATAAGCCATTTGTCACAAAGCCAAAGCATCTGTTCAGCATCTCACAAACTACTTCCCCTCACCCCTCTTTTTAAACTTAAGAGGCTATATCCCATCAATGTACACAACCTCACTCCTGCCTCAGTCATCTATCTACTCCACGAAAAATCAGAAGCCAATGCCAAAGTAAACTATACATCAAATTTATATCTTTGAAAAACACAGAAAATATTTTCTTATGCCTTTGATAAGTCATTCTTTATTTGTAAAGAAATACTATTGGATTGAAAGAGTTGGGGTTTTTTCCCCACTTATATATGCTTGTAATGTCTTAAGTCAAAACTTAAAAACCTTATGCAAAACTTTAGCCCTAGGTACTTTCTCTACAGGTTTTTTTTTTAAACTAGCATTTCCTTTAACATTGAAAACTGTATTTTGTAGTACTATGTATGTGCCACAAGTTGCTGTGCAATCTATTAAAACAAATGAGGCCACATAAACATGAATAATAGAAATTATAGAAACAATAGTGCTTGAAACAAAAGGTTTATAATTAGATGTCCAGCTAAGTTTGACGTGGCATAGCACTGATGAGAACAAGCTATAAAGTTTTCAAATTTGAATGGTATTGGCTAATACTAGACACTACTTTTATAAAGCAACGACCACTGGAAGAAGGATCACAGCGGGGATGCATCCCTATGAAAATATGTGCTCACAGAATTAGCACCAAATGCCCCTTCATACACCAAAACAAATGTATGTATTTCATAAATGTTATTAGACATGAAGTAAAAGGATTAAATAAAACCACTGCCAGAAATTTTTCCTTTAATTTTTAAATAATTAATTAGCTACAGCGGAAGGGAACTGTGCTGATATGAGATAGTCATTTATAACACTATTCAAATAAGTGTAAAAATGTATGTGAGTATTAAAAACAAGACTTTCAAAGGTAACGTATGCTCCAGTGTACAAATTCCAGGCTGTCAGGCAAACATCTGACCTGTTCTTACGTATAGCTACTGCAACACTCAGCTCACCATGTAAAATGGGCAGACAGCATTTATATTTATGCACAAATGATGAAACATAGGCAGAACTGCATATTGAAAAAAATCACACACAGAGGAAACAAATCTATAATGCTGTATTATTACCAACTCAAAAGTTTTCAATTAATAGATGTATTTAATAAAGGGATGACAAAGCAGCCAAGTGGCCACTTCGTGGAGCCAACCAATACCTTGGGTTATTACTAGTGGCAATATCGGCACAGTACAAAAGCAAGAGGTGCTAAGCAAACCTCAGCAAACCACTTCAAGCAACAGGGAACAATTACTCAGATATTTAGTGTTAAAACACAGAAATAACAAGAGGACAGGCAATCACAAGCTGTATGGTAAGATATTTTTGGACTTGGCAGAAATGTGAAGTGTAAGTGAGGGAAATGTTCACAAATTTATTAATCCCTAAGATTAACTATCTAGTTGATACTTTCGATGACAATTTACAGCAACTGTTAGAGCTAACTATTCACAACAGTGCTCCAGGCTGGAGCAGGGGAACAGGGTGAAGAGGCAGGAGCAGCAGAAACCAAGTGCTATGGACTGACCGCAGCCCCCAGTCCCCATCCCCCTGTGCTTGTGGTGGTGGTGGGAAATTAAGTTAATTTTTCCCCAAGCCAAGTTTTGCCCATGACAGTCAGTAATTGTGATTTCCCAGAAGTGATCTCCCTGTCTTTGTCTCAGCCCGTGAGCTTTTTCACCGTGTTTTCTCCCCTTGTGCTGTGCAGGAAGGAGTGAAACAGCGTCTGGGTGGGGGTCTGGCCAAGGTCAACCCACCGCAGTTGCCAAAAAAAGTAAAGAGTAGCAGTTAAATAGTTTTACCTAACTGCAATTAGATACCGCATATACAGCTGTTTTAATAAATCCCAATGGAGACAGGCTCTGCGACTTTTGCCATCATGGTCGAGGGAGGTGATTCTGCCCCTCTACTCGGCTCTGGTGAGACCCCACCTGGAGTACTGCGTCCAGCTCTGGAGCCCTCAGCACAAGAAGGACATGGAGCTGTTGGAGCGGGTCCAGAAGAGGGCCACAAAAATGATCTGAGGGCTGGAGCACCTCTCCTACGAGGACAGGCTGAGAGAGTTGGGGCTGTTCAGCCTGGAGAAGAGAAGGCTGCAGGAAGAACTTATTGCGGCCTTTCAGTACTTAAAGGGGGTCTATAGGAAAGATGGGGACAGTCTTTTTAGCAAGGCCTGTGGTGACAGGACAAGGACTAATGGTTTTAAACTAAAGGAAGGGAGATTTAGGCTAGATATAAGGAAAAAATTTTTTACAATGAGGGTGGTGAAGCACTGGAACAGGTTGCCCAGAGAGGTAGTGGAGGCCCCATCCCTGGAAACATTCAAGGTCAGGTTGGATGGGGCTCTGAGCAACCTGATCTAGTTGATGATGTCCCTGCTCACTGCAGGGGGGTTGGACTAGATGACCTCTAAAGGTCCCTTCCAACCCAAAGCATTCTATGATTCTATGATTATTGGCCTAATAGATCAAGCACAAGCAGATGTAAAACACTATATACACCTACTTCCCTTGCAGACAAGAAAGAAAAAGAACAACTGACCTGTGCTCTGTTTCCACCAAGATTTTATAATAAGGAAGTTGCAAGTGAGTTGCCTCATTAAAAAACGAAAAGATTTTAAAAAAGAAAAACAATTAAATAATCCATATTTGGGGCAATGAAGGAAGAGAAACTTAACATGAAAGAGCAAAAGTTAATTTTTTTCTTCTTACAAGACAGAAAGAATAAATTTTATCTTTGGATGATGCTGGAAGAAATTAGAGGTGAAAAGTATCCAGTGATAATTTACACGTGGACAAAGAGCCATTGCTCTTAACTGTTCCTTTCACTGTCTATTCTTCACCATGCCCAAGTGCAAAGTCTTTAGTTACTCTGGCAGTAGGGCTGTTGCAAAATGCATCACAACTCATCAGTAACATTTTTCTTGAAACATGTACTTTGACATTTATGTTGCTTCACCCTCCTTTCAGTAATTCCCAGAAGTCTTCCCCATCTTTGCAAGTTTACAATCTTTAAAACTCATAAGGAATGTTCTCTTTCTCCCAACCACACTTAAGTGTTTGATTTCTACAAAGCAAACTCCACCCTCCCATTTTTGCTTCTCTTAAGTCCCTTCTATTTATTTGCCAGTTAATAGCTCCTAATACTATTCCTGATGCAAAAGGTCAATCCAATTCTCTCCTGCACAGAATAGAAAAATCAGAGTATGAAACAGCTAAATAAGACCGCCTCCTAAGCCTTTACCCAGCTCATGGCAAGAATTCAACTTCAGGACGTGACTTTCAGGAAGATTTTGATGCCTATTCAGCGCTTATTTATGAACCCATTAAAAGGCATCTACATAGGTATGGAATAAGAGACATCAGACTCTTCCTTAGCCATATTATTAAATATATCTGTATATTCCTCATAGCTTTCACTATGTATTGTTTATTTTGATAAGCATTGAACTTGACATCCTAGCTCAGTGGCAGGACAGATCATTTCAGAATAAACCAATTCCTTAACTAATTACTTGTGAAAAGCCTTAGTTTCTACCCCCTACTGAAACTCAAGCTTTCTTATCATCTAGCAGTTAATTGCAGGTAAGAAGTCACACTAAGATTTAAAAAAAACAAACAAACAAAAAAAAACAAACACAAAAAAAACACCCAACAAAAACCAACTCAAACCTTAACTAAAATATGCCTGCTGTAATGTACCAATGTGGCTGATCAGTTTCCCGATCAAATTATTTTCTCTCACTTCCTTGCTCCCTGAAAAACAGGCTTCTATTTGAAGTGTGAAACTTGTAATTTTCAGCAGGCTGGTCTCGACTCCTGCAAATCTTCCTTCCTTCAAACAAGTACTAACTATCAAACCATCTCCATTTCGAGGGCACACTGTGGTACTGCACACTGCTACTGTGCTCCTTCAGTTACTAAGACACGATTACGTCACCTTCAGGTGAAAAAAAAAAATCAGAAAGTTCTGAATGTCATATGCAACTAGATTTCTGGGTACAGAAGTGAATTCAACTTTGCAGTTTGCCAATGGGGAAAAAACCCACTGATATACATCTCGTTGTAGTAGGGAGTAACGTGAAGATGCTTAAATAGATTCACAGAAAAAGATAAGGTAAAAAGAAGTCTTCCCCATAAAGTCAAAAGAAACGGTTGTCTTTCTTTTATGGCAATGTCACTGACAGGAGGTGGAGAGTCAAGGTACTTAAGTGCATTATCCTAAAGCTCAGGACTATGTGAACATTTTATTTCATTTTTTAGTAACTACTATATAACATTATAGGCCCCAATTAGGTTCCAGGCAACCTTTATGAGAGACAATGGGCAATGAACTCACACTAAAAATACAGAAATAGGCTTGCAACTGGAAGTAGACTGCAAACAGAGGAAGTTCAGAAACATCTATATTAATTCACAGAAAACTTACATTTCCCACACACTAGTATTTATGCTTATTTTGTTCTTCAGAGTAATATCCCTGTGATCATTTCACAGAGGGTCCTTTACATGTACTTCTGTAATTTGCAAGAAGGAAAAAAAAAAAAAGGCTAGTGATAAAACTTCAAAAACTATTAACTTTTTCTTCTTGCAGGAAGGATATTCTTTCCAAAAGAAAAAAACAAAGCTGATGAATAAATTAAATATACTCCAGGTAAACCTCCGTCTGCGTGCGTTTAAAAAAAACTCAAACAATTATAGCCTCCTCTTGCCCTCTCTCCTTCCATTACCCAACACATAGCAAATATCTGCTACCCTAGGACAGAGAAAAGAAAAAACAATATTAACAAAATTAAGAAGAAAAACTAGAGTCAATATTAAGCTTTCTAATTTCAATGCCCTGCCCCATCAGTTCAGTTTCATGTCTTAAGGATTGTATCTAGAAATAAATGTAGACACTATAATTCGACTTCAAATACATTACTTCATACACACACAAAATATGCAATATTATATCCTGATTTGCCTGTCAGTCAGCTGCTTTCATTAAAAAAAAATTTAAAAAGAATGTTATTGCTGTAAATGACACAAGCGTTCTCCAAAATGTCTTTAAATGGTTACGATTCAGAGGTATCTTTCCACACACCTCACTTGCTTGCAGTATTATTCCCTACACAAGACTCAAGTTGTTGAAGGTTTGATTCAATTTCTTTGCAGATTGTAAAAAATGAAAGGGAAAAAAATCAGGATCACCAATTTCAACTTCACTGCATAGCTCACTGCCAATGCACCACAACTCATATGCAAGTCAAGACTCTGAATTTACCACATAGATTAAAAACAATAACAACAAAAACACACAACACGAAGACAGCAGAAATTTTTCTGGAGAATGCAATCCATTTACTTTTTTTCTTCTACTCCCCGTAGAGAAGGAGAATTATTAAAATAACCCACCCAAAACAGGTCATTAAGCTACACTGTGTAAATAAAGGCAGAGTACTCACTCATTCAAACAGAAACTCAGCCTAATGGACTGCAATAGCTCATCAATTTTGCACAGACACTGCATTTTCAGCCGACAAAAAGAGGTGGCCTGCCCTCCAGCCTGTACTTGACGATTCCAAAAGCACTGCTGTACAGCAAGGTCACGCAACTGGAATTCCCCCATTTTCCACACCCACAGAGGTAAAGCAACAGGGAGACAGCTTGACAAGGCAGCACAGAATAAGACCGATCCAGGCAAGGTAAATCAAAGCAGCACCAGGTCAGCCACAGAATTAGTATCACGGGCACCACAACACTTTACCAGTATTAACACCTATGATACTACTGGCATGATACTACTATCACTCATGACTCATCTATTCCATAACAAGAAAATGTTTGCCAATTAAAAGGAGGGGGGAAAAGAAAAAAAAAAAAAGGAAAGCAAAAAAAATCCCCATGTTTCAAAGGTATGCCAGTATTTGGAGCAAAGTTTATGAAGTTTTGACTGAAAATCATTCCTCAGGCTGTAAGCAGCTACAAAAGTTCTGTTCCCCTTATCAACATTTTACATATGAATAAACATGAAAAATACACACTTCTGAAGTGCTTGAATTCCTAGTTTTCTCATACATAACACTATCTTCCTGTGGATTTGTTTGTACTGATGCAGAGAAAGAAAACATGATGAGATACCAGTTTCTGAGGTATGATAATTTAAGTCTTTTCACCCTGTTTTTTCTTGTGATGGATCTTTAGAAAATACATAGGCTTTAAACACTCCAAAATCTGAGACAGAAAAATGTCAGCAACTGAAATTTGTAATGGAAACTTGCAGCATCTGATGTGCTCCTTTGAACAGTCTCTTCCAACAAAGCATTCAGAGAATGACATTTGATACGTGTTACAGTGTCACTGAATAGTAAGCTGCATTTAAGTAACCAAAAGGCACATGGAATAGTTCTGTATTTATTTGGGAACTAAGCGAGGCACTTGGTCATGAATTTGTAACATCAGCATCCGTGAATGGATGGCTAAGATGAAAGTAACAACAGCTCCGAGTTGTCTGAAATTCTGTTGTAAAGCTGTAAGTATCCCACAGGTGGTGGCAAGGTGACTGTAGGATGCTTCTCAGTCACCCAGTAGCTGATCTGGCTGCCCAAGAAGCAGCATACATTGGTCCAGCTATCTGTCTGGAAGAAAATGTATTTTCTAAGTATGAACATCAAGACGCTTCCAACTCTAGAATAAAATCAACTCGGTATGAAGTTAGCCAATTGGGTTATGAAATAACTGGGTACCGTTCGTGCCGGCACAGCCTAAAGCCAGTGAGATGTTCCAAGGTGCAGCTGCCCCCAGAGCAGCAGCTGACACTGCCAAACGTCAAGGCATTCTGCACCTCCTGGGGAAAATCCAGTCCCGTGAAGACACAGACACCTACAAACAGCTGCAACAACTTCACCATATGAAATACAGGTGCAGAAAAGAGCTGAAAGCCATTTTGCTTCACCATTGCTGTAAACTGCTCTGATATTACTTGGTTGGATAAGATGAGCAGTAATGCACAAGCAGACATCTCCCTGCGTGTTAGTTTTGTTCCACCTATTCTTGTGGCAGACCTTCCAGGATGAAAGACCAGTGTTGGCCATTCTGTGTCCACCTATAGGACTACGATGACAATGTATCATCGCCACTACTGAACATAAACCAAGCACCCAAATAGACCCTCAAGCCAAGCGGCATTTAGAAGAGACACACTTTTTACTGAGAAGATTATAAGCAGATGGAGATCAAATTATCCACTTCCTCTGCAGGGTATTATTTATTTGGAAAGAAATTAAAGTGAAATTTAAAAATATTAAAAGCCTTCTAAGGCAGACAGTCTTATAGAAAATGTAAGTGCTGAGCATTTGCATAGATCTTTAGCATACTGTGTGTTTGCTGTGGCACACAAAAACAAGTTCACCCAGAATTCACAAATGTCAGCCGAGGTGACCTGAAAGCTCGCTGCTGCTGAAACACACAGGGCTTCTCCTCCCAGCACACAGATACACCCCATGTCCTCCTCCATCTCTGCTCATCAGACCCTTGTGTGAGCCAAATCAACAGCCAAATCCAGCAGAAAACGACCCAGGTCTCCTGTCCCCCCTCTTGAGAGCGGCAAGGGGACAGCAAAGTTTGATTTCTTCCCAGGTGAGAGAAATGAACTGACTCCTAGAACAGCCCAACAAGCGCCAGTCAGGTCAAGATATGAGAGGAAGCTGAAGCTCCAATACGTACACAGACAAGGGACTTTTTCCCCAGAAAAAAAATAAGGTTAGTTAAAAGTAACTTCTTTCAAGTAGCTGGAAAGTCTTCAGAGAAAGACGGCTCAAAATAGCTTTAGGGTTATTTTCTCTTCATTGCCAACTAAAAAAAAAAAAAAAAAAAAAACCTGCAAACTTTTTAGGTTTTTTCCCCCTCCTAAGTACTAAGTGGCATTTGGATTTTAACTGAATGGGAAAATGTAATTTTTGAGGCAGCATTCATATTCAGAGTGTCTTTAACACACTAACCATTCTTCCAAAAGCAACAGTATTTAAAGTGCATTGAGAAGATACTTATTCCTATCAGCTTAAGACACTGAAATTGAAAACAGGAATTAAACTGGTCATTCCCTGGATGAGCGTGTGACAGCAGAAAATAAGAATTAACAATCTGCTGAGAATACCACTCCCAAGGATCACCAACAGTTAAATAAAGCTCAAAAGCCGTAATCATTACCATATGCGACAGCAGATTACAATTGTTATTACAGACCTTTCAGAAAAGGAAATTATATGCCCTGTATTTCTTGAAAGTAGTCTTAGAATTTATTTAAAGCATGGGAGGTTTATGAAATAGTTTCATTAGACTTTTTTTTTGTTAATGGGAAGAATATTCATTCCTTTACTTTGGACCACTTTTTCTTGGCACCAAATAATAATTTTTCCTGCTATGAAAACAATTTTCCTCAGAACACTGCTTTGTGCAACAGCGGCCTGAAGAATCATCTTTTAATTTCAGATTTCATTCCTTTTACAGGTGTAGGACCTACACTTAAGGAGCTGTATATCCCTTTGATTAAATGCACAACATGAACTGTATTTATTTGGGAACTAAGCGAGGCACTTGGTCATGAATCTGTAACATCAGCATCTGTGAATGGATGGCTAAGATGAAACTTACTGATAAGAGTTACCACTGATGAGAGTTTTGAAAAACAATATAGGACGATATTTAAATAATGGAAATTATACTTACCAATACATTCAGAAGATAGATCTAATAGCAAATTGTTACCTCTTCTTCAAAATATCACCCATCCTCCTCTCTGAAGTATGTACCTTACTTTGTAGTGATTCACACTCCAGTTGAGAATAACCAGAAGTTATGTCTTTATCAATAGAATTACAGTACTATTTAGTGAACTTAAGTACTTGCTTAAGGAAAAAAAAGCTGGAAACCTTGAAGTTTATTATTTCCAATGAAGTCTTCAACCTGTCTTCAGACTATCAACTACACATGGTTATGCATATTTGTAAAATAAGATCTTAAGCAATTTAACAAGTGTGGTACATTAACACTGAATGCCCAGTAAAGCTCTGAATTTTACATTGATGGAAAGGAAAAGGCTAAAAAAAGGAACACCTACAGACAGCTACTTCTGGAATTTCTTTTGATTTTCCAGTTACCGACTGTGATGTCGATCTTGCAAGCGCTAACAGCCCTATAAGGCATCTCTATGATAACCATAATAAATAACTCAACATCACCTAAAGTGAACAGTCAAAATCCACGAATCCTAAATATGCAAAAAAATGCACTAAGGAATCCTATCCAACAATGTGAGGATGCATAATCCATCATATTAAATACCATGGAAACAAAGAATTCATACAGGCAATAAAACCAACAAAAATAGACAGACAAAAAACCCACCTAAAACACAGTTGAAACATTTGTCTTGACACTCTAGGGAGGCTTAGAAAACACATTAAAAACTTAAGTTCAGAAATTAGAATTCCTCTCTCTCCTCGATGCTGGAGCTGACAGTTAAAACAGACAACTCACATCATGCTTCACCTCTTGCTAACAGCCCTTCGTTCCACAGACGTCAACTACTCTTCTCTCCCAAATACTTAAACTGATTAGCATTAATACATTACATCCAGAATAATGGTTATAACCTGTACTTAGTTTGATGTTTGCTGCATCTCCATTAGGCATGATGGAGGCTAGGACACCTGACAGGTCATCACATTTTCCATCTGAATTAGTTGTTTTAAGATAAATGAATAGATAAATAAATAAATAAGCTCTCCCTATAAACCCTTGCCTCTCAAATTATATCAGCAGCTCAATTGGTTTTACACTCTAGTACACACCATCTTTTTTCTACAGGGAAATACTTTTGAGATGGATAGAAACAACCGTATCTATTATAAAAATCACTCATGCTAACATACTAGCTTTTTTTTAATACTGTTTTGAAAGAAATAATTGGGCTCAGTGTTCAGCAACAGGAAGAACAGGAAGGAGAAAGACTGCATATAAACTAGGATTGCTTTTCTTCCAAAGAAAACTTGAAGTTCACAGCTATTAATGGGGTTTGGTGTTTTTTGTTGTTGTTTGGAGTATTTTGTTTTGTTCTCAGAAAACGTCTCAGTTTATGAAGATCAGCATCTTTTCTCTTGACACCACACTTCCCAATTAATTAAAATTTGAAAACAGTTTTTTTCCTCCCAAATAGCTAGTCTATACATGCTAACGCTATTTAAATCCTCTTTTATTTTGAATACTGAAGTTCGCAACGCCAACAAAATAAAGCAAGCATATTCATCCAAGCCCATAAAACATTCCTCTTACCTGCATGAGGTTACCAGCTAATGCTTGGCACCAACTAGTGTGATTAACTTAACGTTCTAAAAAATACAAAACTGAGGAATCTACCAAAAGGTGTACCATATGACAGACAAGAACCTAGGCTCATTTTCAGACAACTTGTGAGCTTTTAGCACTACTACTCATTAGTCAAACATTGTACTTAATTATTAGGACTAGGAATTAGACCCATGTTCCAACTGTAATTTCATACAAATTTCTTTTGTGAGTTATTTCACATTTTGATTTCTCCAGTAACAGAGCAGGGATACCAGAGTACCAAGTCATGCAAGGAGCGATTTCATTTTCTTTTCTTTCTTAAGCTGCAATTAGGCTTTTAAATAAAGTTTTTGCACTTGTACTTCCTAAGGGAACGTGTAATTTGTACTGAACTAAGAGGATGTAGCAATGAACAGAGTATAATTTCAGACTCAAAAACTTTTCCTCTAAAATAGAGTTTGCAAAACCACAAAGGAACGCTAAACTTAACAACTATGAATCCTAATACTGCCTTCAAATGTTCTGAATGTCCAAATAAGATACTCAGAGTCAAGTGTTAAGAAGCATCTCAGAAAATGAAGATACAAATCGTACAGTATTGTCTTCTAACACTAAACTTTTAAAAAAACATCTCTTTCTATGAAAGGAATATAAAAAAAATTAGGAAACAAGCACAAATGTTAATCATGACAAAGTAGTTTCTAAAAAAAAGTTTAAAAAAATAAAATATTTATTTCCTCTTATGCTTTACCTATCAATCCTCTTAAGACTGATCAAAGGCTCACCTATAGAATCCTCCCTACACAGAATGGAAATCCACAACAAACAGGGAAAGAAAAAGGAATTTAGACTCTTTCCAACAAAAATAGATAAAAATAGACAATAAAGTCTGTGTATTGTTAGTTGACGGGTTCTTTTCTCACATATAGACGACACACAACTTTTCCTGGCATTTATGCACATAGAGACATTTCAGAGGGGAGAACTGTGACAGTAGAGAGCAGAACACTTATGACTCCAGTAAGAGACAGCTATTAAGCACTCGGTTCCAGAATTCAATTAACATTTTAGCTAATCGCCAACCTGAATGTCTCTTACTGTAATTTAA
This sequence comes from Balaeniceps rex, assembly GCA_013401315.1. NCBI lineage: Eukaryota > Metazoa > Chordata > Aves > Pelecaniformes > Balaenicipitidae > Balaeniceps > Balaeniceps rex. Next base: position 54,343 of record VYZW01017848.1, read on the forward strand.
GATTATTACTGCTTAACGTATCACCAGCCAATGTGAAGACTAGGTTACCACCTTCTCTGCACCAACCTTTCACTTTTTGAAAAATTCCATTTCCTTTTCCTCTCCTGTAGAAAAGACAATTCTAATTTCTTCAGTCTTTCCAGAGAGAATATGCTGCTGTCTAGCCCTCTGTCATTTCTGCTGCTTTCCTCTGAGCTTTCCCAAAATGGGAATTATCTTTCCATGGTCCAAACCGAATACAAGTACTTATTCTTCTAAGTGCACTAAGAAAAAAAAACAAAAATACTATCGTATATATTTTTATACAGAATATCCTATACAAAACAATCACAACGGCTACCTTTTTCATAACAGCATAACAATGTGGACTCACATTTAATTAGTAATTCACAACAACCACAAAAAACATTTTTGCAGATCCACTACTTCATCTTGCACTCATGCTGCTGATGATTCCACCCAAGTGCAGTTGTAAGCCTGCCCAGTTTCACTAAATCATTTCTTTTTCATTGTTTTTCAATTCTTCTTGAAGAGTAGTACCCCAATTCACCATAATCATTTTGAACCTCAGATTACCCTCAAATAGGCTCACAGGCTCGGTAACCTGGATATCCTCAGCAAGCTCAAATGACACTTCTTGTTCCATCATCCACGGCACTAATGAAAGTGTTAAGAACAACTGGATGCCATCAACGTTTTCCAAGCAGCTTTCAGTTTCATCAAGACGTTTCTTCACTAAGCTTAATAGTCTTCCCTAAGCGTCATAGGTTACGATGTGTGCTATCTACTGCTTCACTGTCTTCTCCTCATATATTTAGAGAAATAAATTTGCACTTCATTAACTATTACGGAGCTTCATTCCCCATACTCCCCAGCATGTGTACCTTTGCTCACTACCACATAAGATATACTGTTGTGTTGAGAGGTGGTTAAGGAGCTAAAGATGATCAGCTCTGCTGGACAGAAGACCCTTCGTTTCAATGCCTACTGCTAACCTGTCCCGGTCAGCAGCAGGAGCAGCTCCTCCCTGGCCCACAGGGATCAGGGAGGACACCTGCCCCCAGGATGCTCATGGGTAACTCCACCCAGGCCACCCAGAGCAGCTGGCTGGCGCCTGGATCACTTGCCCCTGAGCCCTGTGTGTCACCTCCACAGCTGCCAGACACAATCCTCCCCTCCCGGTGCCTTCTCAGTTCAAAATGCTGGGGGTGGGAAAGGGCGGAAAAGGAGGCTGCACGTCAGCGGCTTTTGTAGCATGATACCGAGGCTATCACCACACGCCTCAGGCTAGCCTTTTGGAAGGAGAAGCCAAGCTGAAATGCTGGTGGACAACATAAGGCATGAACTGCAAGAGCAGCATCCATGCTGCTGGATGGGCAGTGCCCAGAACTGCACCTCAAGGACTTGGAAGCCAAGTACCACCAGGCCAGCACAGAGGGCTGTGCAACCAGGAACCATCAGCGAGCAAGATCAGCTGACAGGGTACAAATACCAGGTTTTCTTTAGGTGCATCTTACTGCAGCTGCAGACTATGGTATGCAAGTGAAGAAACCCAGAGCTCTAGAAAATGGTCACCCCTATTAAAGCAAAGTTTACTGCAACACAGCTATTTACATTTTGAGTGTTGATTCATCAAGCAAAAATTAGAGACTAACAACAGAAATTGCTTACATATATTCTCATGACTTAGCTTATATAAGAGTCAACTGTTTGGGTTTGGGGTTTTTTGGTTGGCTGGTTTTGGGAAAGCTGCTAGTAACCGAGTGCGTGACTGCAGACGGAGAGAGGCGAGGTGGACAAGGACTTCAGTGACTATAAATGCAAAAAGCCATTCTGACTCTATACATCTGCAATCTCAATTTCCCCCATTCACTTCTCCAATGTTCTCATTATTACATGAAACATAAATAAATAAAGCCCAGAGATTTAGGGACTCACAGGAACAATTATGCTGTAGAGCTTGGGTTGCTGTAACTGAACAAAAAGCAAAACAAAAAAAAGACTTAAATATCTTCAGAAGCTAAAAATAATTTTTAAAGTCTATACAGCTAATAAAAAACATTCTTTTCTTTCAATGTCAGGTACTAGTTACCATTCTGGTTGTAAATCTACTAAGAAACTTAGCAGAATAAAAATAATACATTGAGAGACGCAAGATATATTTTGAAACTGAGTATTTTTTTTTTCTTTAATATAATCAAGCATTTTTGTAATGTGCAACATAGCAAGGGCGAGGCAAGGCTTGCAGAAACCGTGTGGCTCACTCGTTTAGCAAAACAGGAACTAAGGCAGTGCAGGTGGCTATGGAAGTATTCAGTGATGTTTAATTTTAATGAACCAATTTGAACAATGTGTGATAAAATCAGCATATAAAATGATGCATATTGCTAGAATTATCAAGAGAAATGCCTCTCTCCTGCAAGGCTCAATAGTTCTACACAAAAGGCACCTTCAGAGATTGTGGGTGTACAGATATGAAGCCAACAGAAGCAAATGAAAGCATATATCGAATGCACGTAATATTACACCTATGTAACGCCAGACAACTGTAGTCTGTCTAAAACAATTACTCCAAACTCTGTCATTAATTTTACGCTTCTCTTTTGCCAGAACTTATTCAGTTCTGTGTGTCTCATAGCAACTAATCAATTGTTATAATTTATTTTTGTAATTTATATTCAGACAATATATTAAATTTTTTACAAATTAGCATTTGCTTGAGAATGCTAATGCTTTCACATTACATGATACCCAATGAATCAACAGTTTCCATGAAAAAAGGAATGATAATGTTATCTAAACCACGCTACTCAAGTTCACAATCACAGATAGGCATAACTTTTAGGAAGGAAAACTACCAACAGACCATAATTTTTAATATCTGCCCCAATTTCTCCTTTAATTCAAAGGTCAGCAAGCACATTTGCTACTCTGAGTGATCAGTGCCTTACTGTCTTTATAAGGTACAATTACTTGGACAGCTATTTATCATCTCTAACAATTAAAAAAATTGCTTCCATCTTCAAAGAAGCAAAGGTTGTAAAGTTTCACCTCCAGTCAAAGCCTTAAAAATTTGATTACTTTCTCCAGACTGATAGGGGCATCACATCGGTATGGTAAGAGGATTCTATACTGTATATATATTCTACACTGTCTATACTATAAATCATAACACTATTGAAAGGGCTGTGCTGCCAGAGAGACTCACTATAAGCAGCACACTGGAGAATTTCCATTTGATGTAGTAGTGAGTCATACAGCAAGGCTCTTACTCTTACCCTTTCATTTCAAACTAAACACACACCAGCCTGCGGTACCCAAAGTAATGTAAAGATCTGGAGTAATCCTACATCACCTCCAAACACGAATTTGTCCCGTCAGTTTCAACAGAAACCATCTTCACCTTTCATGAATCATTTTGGGTGCTGTATAATTAAGTTGAGGAAGGAACAAGACAATTACATACATACCTACACACAATTACATAGGCAGACACTTCGATATTGCTCTGAGTTATTTCTGAGTGTTAGCCAATTTAATAGACAAATTTAGTACCACACAATTCTCTGATAGATTTATTAATTTCTACTCAGGACCACTCATCACTATGAGATGAGTAAGCAAAAAAATTCTTCTTCACATCTAAGCCCTATTCTGCTAGCTAGTTTACACTCCTATGGCAAGAACCCTATTGCCCAAAACAAAATAAATGCAAGGGGTGAAAGAAAAATAAATAAATAAATAAATAAAATCAGCAAAGAGCAAATTCAGTAGAAGCTAACATACAAATATGGCTTTCATCACCCTGTAACTCTTCATAAAAATCACATCAAAATATGCTGGTGGAAAAAAAGTATCACAAAAACAGCTGGAACAGCAGAGATGAAAATTAATATAAAATGTGAAAGGAAAGCGTAGCTAAACAAAAAAACCCCACACTTTGTTAAAAGGGTAACCATCAGGCTGCAGAGAGGTTAACAACCGACTTCTACAGGACCAGCCCTAGAATACATCATAGTACAAAAAAGCAGTAATATTCTGCGAGACTGCTTGCGATACAGCGCTGGGAGACATCTCAAAGTAATGGAGAACAAGAGCATTACAAAGAAGGGGTATCAAAGAAAAGGAGAGTAATGGGCGAAACAGTTGCAAAACGTGAAATGACAGGAATTGAAGACTTCAGATGTAAGACTCCAACAACTGAAAAGAGAGAGAAGCAGGAGGGGTTCAAGAGAGAGATAGCTATCGTTCAAATAGTGCTAAGCAGCGTACAACTTCACCAAGTCCAGCTACACGTTATGGGTGGTTGAAAGATGATGCTACATGATCCTAAAGTTCTCTTAAAACAGAGCTTTACTAAATGATTTCGCACGTTAAACCTGGGGAGGATCTTTTTCCCAAAACAACATGCCCTTGGAACATTATTTCAAGAGTTCCAGGATACGCTTTTCTTATACACAGATCTTGCACATGTTTAGAAAATAAAACCCTCCACTTTTAGGTTACCAATTCAAGAACAGGATTGCTGTTGTAGCAAATATCTGGCAATATAATCCTTCGGTAGACAGCATCAATTTAGTGACTTCAGTACGCTTAAGGCCAATATCTGCCTCACAAAAAACACTCTCTATTACTTTAATTTCAGCAGAGACGTCATTAAGTGCATAAGCAATAAAAACAAAGTACTTAAGGGGTTTTGTTCCACGTAAGTAGGCACACAAGCAACACATAGAAGACTAGACTGGGAACAACTCTTCCAGTCCTTGTCTGTGGATAGCTAGATAATTAAGCCTCCAGACTATGAAAAACTTCAAACATTTCATAAGCAGTGAAAATAACCTTTTAAAAAAAAAAAAAAACACCAAACAAAAATCCCCCCAAAAAACAGACGAGCCCCATTCAGGGCTCTCCTCCACCCTCCCTGAGGAAGGACCAAATGGAGGAGAACGCACACACTGAGATCGATGCAGGTCTTCCGAAGCTCTCTGTCCCTCTCCGAGTCCTTGAGGAAAGGCTGTGGAAGTAACTAAAAAGGGCTGCGGAGCTTGTTTTGCAGCATCTCATTTGGAGATTAACATGACATTTGGAGATTTTCTTTCTTACTATTTTCCTTCTCACTTAAAGTTTCTAGTTCTCTTATGAAACTCTGATCTGCTTGCTCAGATACAGACAAGCAAAGCCCATAACATTCCTGAGGATTTAATTCAGAGGCACACGTGCAAGTGAAAAATTTTATTACTTATTCTGCTTCTAGTTCAATTTGAAGAAGAAAAAAAATCCAAACGCTTTCCTATCTTTCATATTAACTGATGTTGTTATGTATTTCTGTAAAGGGCTTAGCTGCAGAGAATATATAAATGGAGGGTATGGGTATCTTACGCAGGAGTAGGGAAGTTGAAAGTGTTTAAAATGTTGAAATAAAATCACAAGGATGCCCTGTTTGCCTCTCCCATTTCTTATGTCTCTTATTAAGATTTGATAATCATACAAAATAAAATCGTAAATCCAAAATATCCAAAATTTAGAGGGGCAGAGGCAAAAAACCAGTGTCTAGTAAGTAGAAGAGGCTAGAACCAAGGGCAGACAACAGGAGTTAAATATATGGTTGAAGAGAAACTGTCACTTCATTCAGAAATAATTCTGACTATTAGGAGTTTTAATAATAATTCTGAGGTTCTAGAAAGACTGTTTACTCATGTAAGTGCCAAGGGAAAATAACACAAAAAAAGATCTTTTTCTCATACATTTGATGCAGTTGTAATGTGCAGTATTAAATGAATGTTATGAAGGAAACTGGCATGCTACTGGAGGATTACTGTCTTCCTTAAAAATGTACAATTTCAAATTCTTGATGGAAGACACTATAAGTCACATTTTGAGGAACTGCCTTTGTCTTCTGGGTTGCGGGGGGAGGCAGGGGTGTGAGGGGAACGAGCGGGGTTGTTTGTCTTAAGTTCTTCAAATAAAATATGCCTTACACCCAACCAACATTCACAAAGAAATCCCCATATCCAGCTTTGGATGGGGGGTGAGGGTGATGTAAACTCATTTTTCATTCCTCCAACATCAACCAATCATACCGAAACACTACCAACCCTTTAAAATATGTTATCATTCACCTTCTACCAAGAAAAAAAAACTCAGCAATTGCGAGATCAGCACTAATAGTGAAATACCTCAGAACTGCAGTTGGAGAAATGGACAGCACAGCACACACAGCCCTGGTCCCCTTAATTCTGGTTGTCACCAGACCTTTGACTATTAATGCAACCTTTTGCACCTATTCCTAGATTTCCTTTTTGTGAGACGGAGATAAAATCTCTTCCACCACTGACAAAGTACCAGTTCCATCTTCTTCCTGCTCTCCAGCATGTATACTGTGCTGCCATTTTTTGCCAAGCAACATTTTGTCATGCTGATGAAGTCATTCAGCCTGCTGTGGCTCCTTTCTAGTTCATACAAATTGCACCAGGTCTCGTACAAAAAGATTTTGTCCATGCACACTGCTTCCCTAATACAGCCTGCTCAATACACAGTGCTTTTCTTGAGAAGGCAAATGCAACATGGCACTGAACTGGGCCATATGTATTAACCTTAAATAAATCAAATTATTAATATCTCTGAAAAAATGCATTTCACAGGAAACTAGACAAATATTAGCCCATATCCACCCCAGCCGTATAATGCATAAAAGACTACTCACATGAAACTTTAAACTGTTTTGCCAAACCTGGACTCCCTGCTGAATTTCAACTCCTTTCGAAAAATACATAAGAATTTGCATGCCCCTGGAAAGTGGGGGCAGAATGACACCAACAAGGGCTGGCAACAATGCACTGAAAGCAACTTCAACATGTATTTCATGACACTCCCCATTGATCAAGTCTATAAAAACTTTGAATCTAATAGAACTGATTACAG